>JAQIXP010004600.1:0-11336 GCA_034700285.1 Proteroiulus fuscus | reverse complement strand
TTGGCACAGAAATTAATATCTAGTAAGTGTGTACTGTTTAAAAATAACTTGTTTCAAAGTGAGACTGTCCCTTTAAGTGCTACATGTACTAGTAGTTAGAATGGATAAAAATCATATTTTTATATTTTATATTCTAGTTTTGATTTAAAAAAAATTGTAGGCCTATGCCATACTTAACTTAACATAACTTTACTCTCTAGCTTGCATTTCATAGCATCATTTGGTGGAAAAAAGCTAACAATTATAGCCTACATGTACTACATGTATATTATTATATGTAAATATATACAGGGTGTTTCATGCAAAACACTCCATCATGGGCAACTTCAGAACCACTGCAGTTGGAGCGTTTTGAATGAAACACCCTGTATAATGGCAATAAAAAAGAAAGAAGTTTATATAATAACTCATATGCACCATACTATTACTGTACATGCAGTCCATGAAATCAGGTCTTGCCCACATAAATAACCACCACCCAAGTTAAAAATAAACCATAAGAAACATTTTTGGTTTTGCTCCATTTAGGGTTTGTAATCTTGTGAAGTCACAAACTAAAGATGCTTACAAAATTTAACATGTCTATTAGATAATTAGAGGGCTCCTTCCAATCAATTAATTGGGTGGTAGAGTAAGTTTTAACGATTTTTTAACATTCGATTGGCTAGAAGATGTGAAAACTACAGACTTAGGTCTATGGATAAATATTTAAACTGAAGTTTGTATCAGATCATAGATCTGTATGCAGCTAAATAATTACATACAAGTAGGCCTACATAAATACCTAAGTTAATTCAGTATACCACCAAATGAGATTATTTAGAAAACTTCAATGACAACTAGCAACTCAAAATGCTAGTTAATTGAGCTACCTTGAATTTTAGAATCCTCACAAACTTGACCATAGATGTGAAAACTAAATTGATTTGGTGAGCTATTAAGGTTTTCAATAGTTCACGCTGTTATTAGCCTGCAGTTCATTGACCTACACAATTTGGCTAAAAAAATGATCAGTTTTTTTACTATGGGGAAACCGGCTTCATAGCAACCCAAGTAGACTACCAGCAGGGTAATAAACATAAGCAGGCATATTTTTTGCTCAAACTTTGAAACAGGAATGATAACAAAAATGCACAATTTAGCATTTGACAAAATAATAAAATTAAAGCTATCTATTCAGGTATTTATTTCATCTAAACATTATCACACCATTTAAAAAAACACCATAAATTAGCCTACTTGATTTAAGTTGTTTAAATGCTTGAATACTATTAATGAAAATAAATGCAGCAAAAATGGCTATGGATGCTTTCTAAAATAATATCAACTAACTTAACTAACAAGCCCCCACTCCCATCAAGGTTTGTACATTTGCCAAATATTAAGGAAGCAAGCAGGTATAGGCTAAATTAACATAAAACTCAAATGCTCTCCATTTTAAAGTTTATTATAAAAAAAATATACCAATTGTTCAAATGATGCTGCCAAGCAACTGTTCTTTAGTTTTAATTTCCAGTAAGAGAGGGTAGCCATTGCATGTAACTAGGCATGACATTGTAACATGACATTGTCCAAATTTAGGCTCCAACAGTCCCACTTTGGGAAAAAATATTTTTTCAAGATAGCGCAATTTTAATTACAACTAACCATTTCATTGGAGACAACTTATTTAATTCTGAAGGATTAAATTTATTTTGCTAAATTTAGACTGTCAGATGCATCCAAGGTCAAAAGGTATCAAAGGGTCATGGTCACAACGCCAACGCGTCCATTATACGACCACGGGCTACTACGGGCATAAATCTTTCCTAATAATTGAGGGGGGCCGGGGGAATAAAACACCTTATCCCCCCCCCCATCCCAACACACAGCGTCAGAGGTCTAAGCTTCTGGCTCAATGAAAGCTGGAATGAAAGATGAGCTTTCTATCACTTTCATCTCCCCCCCCCCACACAGCCTTTGCCATTTGTATTTGGATTCATGTACCAATGATTTGCATAACATTATGCAAATTAGATATTTCAACAAGTCTCAAATCGTCTGCTGCGAAATTGACTCAAATTTCAAAATAGCTTACCTCAGTAGTTGACGATGCTGTAATATTATTAATATTTTTCATCCAGAGCTCGACGATGCTATGGCTGACAGCTGGATCATTATACACCCAACAGATGATCTGATTTACCCAAGGAACAGCATCTTTGTCAATTCCAGAAACTGTTGCAGTTTGTAAAGGTTTTCCAGAGCGAGGAAATGGAGTCGATTTTCCATTAGCCGAATAAGGAAACTTCCCTCCGCCGTATGATGTGCCTTGCAGGCCGGCAGCGTCATCATTCAACAGATTTGCTTTTGATCTATTTTCATTTGTGGTGGCTGTACCTTGCTGTACTTTTCGCGGCTTCAAATGTCGGTTATAAATGAATACACCAAGTAGTATAATAAAAAGGGCGAATACAATCCATCCTATTAAAAGAGTCGTTCCTATATCCATGCCGCCGAACTGCAAGTTACATAAATATTCATCCAATTGAACGGCCATATTTTTATACAAGCCTGACCTACAACCGAACCATACTGCTAAGAATAACCACTGGCAATAGAATATGGCCGACCATTTCCCTTCTCCTGTGAATAAAGGCTACCATTGTGGCTCCATCTGCTCGTGATTGGGGGAAGCATTATCAGGGATTTGAGCACTAGATGGCGGTATATACATGTCCAAAGTTGTTGTTGATGGGTGTGCATTAAAATTAAAATACTCCTTTTTTAAATTCTATAATAATTTTTTTATTATATTCCTATATTATTTGAGAAAAAAAATCATATAATTAAAAAAATCCTAAATTTCCAAATATTATTCTTGAAAAATAGCAATAATACACTATATCAACACATTGCAGTTTTGAAAACAAGTTTCCAAAAAAAATTCCTAAGATAATATTCAAAACATTAATACTATGAACATTTACATATTATTTGTAAACTAGTACTATATATTCATGTAGTTTTGTATAGGCCTATATTATTTGGAAAACTTTCCTATAATCATATTCCTATAGCCTTTGGAAAAAATTCTTATAGGCCTACCAGGTATTTAAAAAAAATTCCAAAAATATTGCTACTGGTATATTATTTGAATAAAGTTCCACTCTGTTATTTATTTAAATAGCATTTGAAAATAATATTTATTTACATTTTCTTTTGAAAATAAATCTTATAATATCTTATAATAATCTTATAATATTTATAGCAAAAATGGGTTGAGGATGCAAATTTATCTACTTAGAAATCCTGACATAAAATGGATTGAATAGGATTAAAATTTTGAAAAATAGCTATGTAAATCATACAGGCTATCTCTCTCCAAACCAACGTTTATAAAGAATATGATCTGAAAAAAATGAACAGAAAGTTCAACAAATGTGAAAAATTAAAACCTAAATTAAACCCATAGATGTCTACTAGATACATTTTTTTAATAAGTGTTCACAAAAGCATTTTGACACATACACAGAATGAATAACATTGATGAAATAGATTGATGATTATTACAGTTAATATGATAATGAAGTCACACAAATAATCGATGGAACATTACGAACATGCAACATACTACAAAATATAATAAAAACTTGTAGATTTGAAATCTTATAAGTAATACGATTGTATGTGAATGAATAGTAAAAAAGCCTAATAATAATTTTGTGAATTCGTGAAAGAAAACCAAGTGGAATTCACTGAATGCATGTCATTTTTCTATTCAAAAGGTCAACTGATTCAATATAAACTGACCATAACCTATATTCAAATGTATTATGCTAAAATCAAGAGGAAAAAAGTGAATTGGTATTTAAATTTCTTGGGCAAACTCCTGAACTACATAAATGCTTTTTTGCACAATAAAAAAATGCGTTGAAGTGTATATCACAGTTCAAGTTAAACGAGGTAAACAATTGGAAAAAAATGGGCTGATTCTATAATATGTGGTGAAAATATTATTGATGCAAATTATGAAGTGCAAGGAACAATTTTTATTTAATTTTTAACTAGTTTACTGCAACAATTTTTGAACCTTGGGCTTGTTATCATGCACATTACAACAGAATTTGTGTATCCAAATAACATGTCCAAGGTCCAAACTTGGCTGCTATGAGACAAACAACATTGTTTTACAAACTAACAAAACTAGCAGGTGAAGAGTAGACATGATTTGCTAACTCAATAAAAGTAGTGCTTCCAGGAATCAACAATTCCATTAATGTAGTCAATAATTAAATGAAAAATGTCCCTAAATGCTCAGTTGAATACTACGAAATATAAGAATTAAACTAGGCTATAATGATAATCTCAAAACGTGTAAACTTGGACCAATCTCGAATAATACGAAAAACTTGAATTAGAATGATATAGCAATGAGCTCGAAAAACATTGAGATTCAATAATTTCAATATGCACATGTAAAAGTCATAAATATTTTCTTGCTAATAAAATGCAAATTAAAAAGCTTAGCCACGATGTAAAAATCCCTTAGAATCAGGATGACATTGATGATGGCTAAATCTACAGAAATTTTTTATCAAAGCCATATTCATGATCATATTATAGAGTAGAGATTAATTATCATAGAGAAGAATTAAGGGTTTTTTCTGAACACTAGACCCAACACTAATCTACTTCAGGAAAATGGACAGGCCAGAAATAGTTAATTTGCAGAAATAGCAATGAGCACGTACCAGTACCCTTGATCTGACCATTATACTTGTCATATTAATTTCTGAAATTCCACAAGCAAAATTTTTCTAAAATTTGACTTTACTTAATAATTATTATATTTCAAAAATGAAGCATTACAATGTAACGTGTTTCAAAAAGTGAGGAATTGAAACAACGAATTTGGGAACATACCTTTTCCCTAAATTTAACATTTATGACACCAGAATGGCTTCTTTATTTAGCAGAAGAATTGAAAGCACATGGAATTTTAGAAAAAAATATGGCCTACATCTTTATACGAGTAAATACAATTTTGCTTTTTTATAAATTCAAGCTCCACGATTACAATATCATTAAATATGCACAAGCTCCTCACTACGTAAATGTTAGTTTTAAACAGAATTGAACCAGGTGTTGCTAAGTTATAAGAATCAATAAAAAAATTCATGATTTAGAAAAAAGCAGAGTTAATAAATTGAGTTTTGTTAATATTGGAGCATAGCACACATCGCATTCAACTTTAATTACTTTGTCTTTTAATTTGATTTGGCTTCCCTTCAACGAGCAATCCTTCTTTGCACTAGTACTTATGAAAATCGTCAATTGCATCCTTCCTATATTGATTATCACACTTGAAAATGAAATATTTGGTAAATTTGAGCCATCACCGACATTGCTCTTGTAGCATAATCTTTAAATAAACAGCCGGTTTCAATTCTGTGCATAATTATGTTTAAACTAGTAAGTGCGATACAAACCTACATGGTAGGTTAATATCAGGTAAAGTATCATTTCAAAATGTCGTTATTTTGTTAAATTCATAAAAGGGAAATCCCAATATGCTTAAAATGTAGATAATTGAGCATTGTGATCCGAAACTGATTTTATTTTGCATAAATTAAGAGAAAGTTCTTAGAAAGTCCATTAACTCATTTTCTTTTTCTACAAATTGCTCAAACAGATATTTTTTATGCAAAGAATAGTTTTTGTTTACTTGAAAAGGTGGATTTCCTGATTTAATTTGCGAGATCAAATTCCCTTTGGTAAAATTTTGGGCTTACTTTGGTTAAAAATGACGTGCTATGATTACAGATGCAAGGAAACTGTCTATTTCATTCAGATAATGGCTAAAATTGGGTTAAAAGTAAAATGGATTGCACAATAGTGGCAAGAATGCGTTCGGATTATGGTAATCAAAGTAATTCTAGCAAACAACTACATTAAGAATACACTTCAATATAGCAAAAAACACGTTTGGAATCTGGGCACAGTTCACTCGCCTAATAATATGACAAAAAACTGCAAAAAGACAATTATTTAGCAAAGTTTACATATCATATACACTCACATTAGCAAGTATCTTTTATCTTGCATGCATAAATAAACATATATATATATGTATGTTTCACCAGAATCTAAGTTATATAGTTCTTTCATTTTAACAACAAGGCGAATTGTTTATACCAAAATTTAAGACTGTCAACTCATTCGATAACCCATGATAAAAAACCACACTAACTTTCAAGTTGTTTCCTAATATTTGCGAGAAAAAAAAACCGCCCAAATTTTGGTATAACTAGCACGACTTTTTAATTTACAATAAATGGTCAAAAAATTAGCCAATAGCTTTTTTTGAGATTACATTAAACATCAATTAATGAGTTCTGCTTGCCATTTGTCAGTTCCACCCGATCTAAAATTTAACCTTCTGTAACAACAACAGAAGAGTGACCAAAATTACACCATTTCAAGGAACCACAAAGTATTTTTCCGCAGCACGTCGATTGACCGCACCAGACAGACCTGTTTTCACTTTCACTGCATTTCTTTTTTTAAAAAAATAAAATCTGAATAAAAAAGTATTGTACTTTTATAATATAGGCCTTGCAATTGTAATAATGGCAGCATATTTGTTGCAGCGGTAACATGGCTGCTAATCCACAGCATAATAATTAAACATGCTGCTGATATTCAACATACATAATGGAACTCATTGATAAAGTGGTTATTAATGAGCCCCACTATTAAAATGGGCTAATTAACAGTAACACGGGAACAGTTAGCAGGCCGGTAGCTTACTAACAATGTGAAATTCCACTTTCGAGGAGATCATCAAGAGATTTTTAACATAAAAATGCATGTTTTTTTTTGCAAAATTTATTATGTTTAAATTCAAATTTACTATCGCTTGAAATTTCTCATATTAAATTTAAATTTTACATGCCTTCGTTAAAAAATAATCATAGAACCTTCTTACTAAAGAAACAAGATCCAAATCTAACTGAACAACATAATATAAAAATAATAATAAAAAATTGTATAAACTCAATTCTGATCAGAAAAATTGAAAAGAATGCAAATAAAAAGAAAGCATTGGACTGATGACACAATGCACACATATGTAAACTCACTTTGCGAGAAAATAACTTAAAATAATGTCTGTAATTTCAAAAAATCCCATTTACAGTAAAAAATTTTTCCTACTTTTAAAAACTTCTCACAGCTTATGTCTGCTATGCAGTAGATTTTGCATATATGGACAAATGGTCGGAGTATGCTTGCGCATACGTAAAATAAATTAGCAGAAATTACTTTGCAGAGTATTAACGTGAAAGTTCATTTCAGTCTGATCTCTAGAGCGACCTTCCAGTGTTAGATTTTCACTTTGCTTTCATAAGAAAATAGTCATTTGCATCTAACACTACAGGAAAAGCTAGAACATTCTAAAGCAGACAATTTATTACCAAAATGTTTTCAGTTTAGTAACTCTGAAGATTGGGTGCACTTGTCCACTTCAGTTGCTTTTTAAAACAATTATATTTTGTACAGTTTTGTTATTAATTTATCCAAGAAAATAGAATTCAAGATTTCTTAATAAATTTTGCTTAGAATTTCAAAGATAGAATTTCTACAGGCAACCCTGATTTAATAGTTCATAAACTGGAATCACCAGACGAAAATGCTAAGTTCTCGCTAGTAGGTGGGCCAATGTTTAAAAACATGCATGGTTTGAATATTTATTAAATATACGAGCCGTACTTCCATTGTATTTAAAATAAAATTCGCTGTTATAGGCAAAAAGAAATATTTTTTTGGCTTTATTTTAATTTATTTTATCTTTTAATATAAACTCGGATTCACCCTCAGAAAGGACCAGAAATGAGTCATTCCTCATTGGTTGTTTGCCAAGCCCTCTATTGTCAAGGCGTTATCTATCGTAGTTCCCATTGTGACAGGGGACCACCCTTTTATGATAATTGGTTGAGGCTGTTTGCCCTTAATTCCAAACTCGCCACCAGGGTGCGCACCTGGACCAATTTCAGGGTGAATTTGAGTTTAGTAAAAGTCATTTAAATCAACAGCAATCATTCTGCTATACTGAAACCAAGCAAAATATCCCACTAATAGCAATCACAAGTCAATGGATATTTACGCCGTTCCTTTGCTAGGTTTCAGTATAGTGTACAGACGCTTGCACAATACCCCATTTATTACAGTCCATTTCAAACATTTTGAACCAATGGCCTCGTATTTTGCAGTACCGGTACTATTAAATTAGCATTACAATCGTACTGGGGCTATCAAACAATAGGTCCAATTTCCAGAAATTTTAGAAACAGGTTGCACCAACAAGTTACATTAAATGCAATTTAGAAAAAAAAATCAAGAAAACCAAAAACTAAAAAATTTAATAAGTAAAAAACTGCCCACCCAGTAGCGAAACTAAGTATTTTCATATTAATCACATGCCATAACCTGCCACAAAGCACTACAATTCCATTCTCTCGTGGCTCACAACCATGTTTGCCATTAAATAATTAACCGACTGACCTAAAGATCAAAGTAGCAAAGTTTTACTACTGTTATAGTAACTCTCTTATGGTTAATCTCACTGCGCTTTTTACAAAATAATCAGTTAATGAAAATGAGCACTATTAAGTGAGTGAGGTTGTGCCTCATTGCGAACTAGTGCACTTTACACTTTTAACAGGCAAACGAGCCCAGGTCAGTGGGTTAAAAACTAAAACGTGGCCACGAATACCTTCCCAGAGTTCATCACTGAAAAGATTCTAGTATTGAAATATACCATGATTACAGTTTCTCCAAATGTGATGGAGAGAACTGTTGAACCACTGTCAGCAAATCATAGTTATCTCTCAGAAGTCGAGAAAAAAAACCATTTCGAAATAGCACGTGACTGACATTCACAAACAGGTATAAGAATAAAATATTTACAAAAAATAAAAACGAAATTATGAAAGTTCATGCTTGTTCGCAGTATATATATAATTTCAAATGGTGAGTAGGGAGTTTTGCGTTGCCACACGGGGATTCACAAGAATTAAGAGATGAAACGTTCGATGCGCCGCTTTACTAATCTGTCTTACTTATCTCATTAAGCACGCGTCTTACTATCCGTTGGAATGGTTAATCATTTGCAACGCACAAGCGACCGAGAAATTCACACCAGCAGTCTTCGATCTAGCCTCTTTTTCCAACACAAGATCTTTGAACAAATGTGTCACACCTTGTTACCTTTATCCTTATTGAAAGTGATTTCGGCGTACTCCGTTTTTTCGTATTCCGGCGGCGGCTTAACTGTTGCGATTCCCCGTTGAGATAAATCAAGCTGAGCATAAACAACTTCTGTGGATTTTTTGTTGTCATTTTGGTCATTCTGCAGAAGATGAAAACAATTGCTTGGTAATATAAATCACGTGCACGTGGAACTTAGAAAACATGGGTCTGGTTTACGGACTCAAACCCAAATTGGATTGACGGCTTTTTATATGATAAATATTCACTCCCCAATTCGCAGTACACATTATTATTGGGGCAAATTTGAGCAAATATATTTTGAAAAAAGATCAAGTACCCCAGTACCGATGTTTAATATGACCAATGGGAAATAAAATTATTCCATAACAGTAGTCAGGAATGACAGGATTACAGCTTTTGCAAATGCTGGTTTCAACATGCTGAAAAATGTCAACCAAATTTAATGCATGTTGGGAAATGATATTGTAACCACCAAATGTTTGCTTCTGTATGAAATAGCAAATTCCACATGGATATTGGTGTATGTGCTAACTTAAATTCACTCAAAATTAAAACATGATTTTTATATTCAAAATAATAAACACATTTAAATTTTTATTTTTGAACTATTTTTAGTATGTTTTAAAAATTTTTAAGTGGGTTCTATGTAGAAACAATCATACAGGAAATTGAGATATATTGGATACAGCCTGCAATTTCAACCAAAAATATTTGAATTCTATTGAAAATATATTCCTTTTAACAATATTCTATCATTTCTTGTTAAAAACTACTACTAGTATTTTAAAAATAAACCCAAGCATAATTTGTCACAGTTTTAACTTTTCTTTTCTATTGGCAGCCTTGTTAACCATCAGTACATATTTTTAAAAAAAAAAATACTATTGCCAATTTGCTCCAATAAAAAATCATCTGTTCACTGTACAGAGAACTGGGAGTCTTATTTGGTTAGAGTCCATAAACCAGACCTAAACCAAATTTTTAAATGAAAAAAAAATCGTTTACTAGCATGATGATGAATTTCATAAGCTCAGAAATATAACAGTGGATGCAGAGCATGTCACGTGCAAGAAGCAAACACCTGTAGGCATGACAGCAAAAAATATTAAAAAATGCATGACAGCAGCACAACACGATACTTGCCTCGATTGTGGAAACAACGAGAAATTAAAGACAGTTTATCCAATTCCCTCCAAGACAAATAAAGAATTTAAAACTCAATAGAACTCATTTTGTAGCAGTAACTGCTTGGGGAAATCACGAACAGAAAATAAATAAAATACATAAACATGCACAAACGGGTGCATAAGGACAGTTATCCGCATTTTCAAAGCTAGTGTCACATTCTTGCACAGACTCCATTGGACTAACAAGTCATATAGCCCTTTTCAAAAAATCAATACAACGTCATGCTTAGCATGTTTTCAAATTATCAAAATAACAGCCTACAGCAAGACATCTTACAACATGGCAAAAATAAAATTTGAGAAAAGTGTTTCGTATTGGGATTACAAGGGTTTACATGGTATTTTGGTCAGAAAGTTGCAGGACTGAGCACAACAGCTTGCATCGTCCTAAAGTGTAGTTAACAAACCCGCTATCAAGATGGCAATTCAAATTTAATTTAGCTAATAATTTTCAGGTTTTGAGCTAGCACTGAGGACGAGGCAGACTATATAAAAAGCCATACAGAATGATATAAACAATAATGAAAGCTTTACATGTACATTTTATACATTTGGGAAAGAGAACTTGATAGTCTATATTTACTTTGGAAAGGCGTTCCATAAGTTAACATAATTTTAGCATCATATTTAATATAATTTGACAAATTCAGCTAAAAAAAAGAGATCTTCATTGCTTCATGTGAAATTCTCATAGAAATTATTCATGCACAGGTCTAATGTAATGCTTTAAAGATTGCAATTTATCCTTATGATGAAAATCTACATTCAGTATACAAAAATGTCTCGTTTTCAACTCTTCATTTAAAGGGACAGTCTCACTTTGAAACAAGTTAATTTCAAACAGTACACACTTACTAGATATGAATGGCTGTGCCA
>JAQIXP010004599.1:0-11338 GCA_034700285.1 Proteroiulus fuscus | reverse complement strand
AATCAATGCTGCCATCGTTTCAATGCCCACAAAAAACATGGCGGACGCCTCTTCAATTGGCTTCAAATATGGCGGCCGCATTACTGGTCTATCTAGTATTATAGGTCGTTGGTCAAGACCATGCATTCGGGTACCATGCATTGCATCTTATTGGTACCTCTTAGGTCACGCCACTTCCTTCCTCTTCAGGGCCCCTTGTGCAAGAGCAACCCTTTTCTACGAAATCCTCCGAAAGTAAAAAAAAAGTCACAGCAGTTACCCCCCTCTCCTCCTCCTCATCATCATCTCAAATTTTATCTCCCCTAAGTCACAAATCAGCCTCACAAGAGTACAATCTGATGTGTATGGGAAACTAAAGGCTCTCGCTCCTGTAGAAGCGAAATGGAATTATTATCAGATTTCCCAGAATTCATTAGAACAATGTTAGAGAAAAGACTAGTATAATAGAAACTAAATACTGAGAATGAAGTAGGGTCATTGCCTTTACTTTAAAATCAGCCATTCTCCCTCTCTCCCCCCCCCCCTCCCAACAATTTTACTTTATATTTGCCTATTGCAATTTGACGTCAAGATTTCATCCCATCATATTAAGGTCACGTGATTAAAAATTGAAATCTGCACTAATCCCATATAATGTTAAGTTTACAATCTTGTAATTAAAGTCGACCTCATAGTTCCCGTTCCAAAAATGAGACGCCCTTTGTAGACTTGGTTAATTTTCTAAATGACGTCACGCCAATAATACATTAATTAGGAATACCCCATTTACACGGGCATTTTGATCATGATCTAGGTTCTACAGAACGGATCATGGTATCCTAATAATTTTTCATGCAAAGAAATGCATGTGGTCAATAAAGCAAATCACAATGTAGAGAAACACATTCAGGAAACTTGGTTAATGGGTACATCATGGTAATGGTAGGCCTACATCATAATGGACTGATGCATTGTGGGGAGTATGAGGTATTCTAAGTCATGCACATTATGACAGAGAATGTCAGTGCGCAGGAAGTTATGGATTGCACATATGCCTTCCCAATGGTTAGCATAAGCAAGCAATAAGCATTTAAGCATTTCAATTATTTATACGTTGGCATATACTGTTTCCAACAAAAGAGTAAACTGGATGGCTATTGCATAAAATGCATTATAAATGGTCACGCATGTATAACCAGGCTTCATGGTTCTGACGTGTTCAATCTTTACATAACTGTACCCAATATACCGTAACAAAAAAGTGCACCAGGGAAATCATCTGAGACATTTAAAAAGTGATCCAGCTTTTATCGATTAGTTCTTATAACCATAAAGCCAAGATTAACAGCTTGGCTGTCAAATATGCCCTAAACATGCATGCAAATGAGTAACAATTCTAAATATTTCCCTTCCTAAAATAAAAAGTTGTGTAGTTACATTTCCAGTTCACTCTTACGTTGAACTGACTATAACAATATAGTTGTTGCTGTCAACAAACACAAAAAACTGAAACAGTTTATAGTATTATTGTCATGATTGGTTTGATCTCCTGCCGAGTAGGTCAACCTACAAAAAAACCAGCTGAGGTACAAACCAGGTAGTCACTCGGCCGTGTACTTTTCTACCTGTGTACAAGTCTCTCTCACAAGTAACGAATGAGCCAAAAGTTGCTTTTGAGATAATAGCGTTTTTATGGGAAAAAAAGATATAACTTGAAAATAAACAATGTTAAAAGGCTGAAATTTGGTGAACAGATGAAACAATGTAATATTAGGTCTATAGGGAATCTGCTAATTTTTGTTAAATTTAAGTAAATTAATTTTTAGTAAATTTAATTAAGTAATTTGAGAAATAAAAGTCTTAAAAAATGCAAATTTGCTAGTTTGACTTTGATTAATTTTGCAGGAAAGCGAACCAAATTAAGTGTGAAGTAGTGCATGTGCACATCCATTAGTTTGCCCATTGAATAAAAAGAAAGCAAAAAAAATGAGCGAAATTTGTCAAGTTCGCTACTTCTATTTTAATAAAAATCCAAGTATCGAGAAATTTTTACAATGTAAACTAACGAATGATATTATTCACTACTTCTAACTTATAGGAACGATACCTTGTTGGATATTCGCTACTCTTCACTTCTGTAACTTTAACAACTATATGGGTTAAATTAATTTCTGTAACTTTATGTCAATTAGAGACACTTCCAGGATCC
The DNA here is from genome assembly GCA_034700285.1 of Proteroiulus fuscus. Lineage (NCBI taxonomy): Eukaryota > Metazoa > Arthropoda > Diplopoda > Julida > Blaniulidae > Proteroiulus > Proteroiulus fuscus. The sequence goes on along the minus strand of JAQIXP010004599.1, from coordinate 9,150 downwards.
CAATGCATTGGTACAATTATCTCATTTTTGACAAATTGGCTTTTTCGCTACTTCTATATAGGCCTACTACAAAATTTGTAGCGATTTGCTACCTTTTTATTTTTGCATTCACTTTATTCGAACTATAGTGTATGTGCGCATTCGCTACTTCACACTTTTATTTGTCGCTTTCCTGCAAACGTAATCAAAGTCAAACTAGCGAGTGTGCATTTTTAAGCATTTTATTTCTCAAATGACTTAATTAATTTACTAATTTAATTTATTTAACAAAAATGAGCACATATTCCCTATGTGTTCATCTATATGTGTTCATCTGTTCACCAAATGTCAGCCTTGTAACGTTGTTTATTTCCAAAATATACCTTTTCCCCATAAAAACGCTATATCGAAAGCAACTTTTGGCTCGTTCGCCACTCCTGAATTAAGCCATCGAAGTGGTGCTGCAAGGGTTAACTCGAATAGTGCGCTTTAACATTGAGTGGTGTCGCTTCATGTTCCCTCATCCCATCCCATGATATCTCGTATAGAGAGAGAGCGAGGCCTTGCCTTTGAGGGTATCAGCATTTTCCATTAAATGGACGCTGTTCCTCAGCTGATCGTACGGTGAAAGCAGCGTACGGTGAAGCAGGCGTGTGTGCGAGTGTGATGAGGCGTGGAGTGTGGCCTACTACCGTGCTTCTCAAAAAAAATAAGAACTCCTTACTAAACGGCACCTATACTTGATCCCTTACCCTAAGTATCGGTAGTGTATAATAGTAACAGTATATATAGTACCCTGTACCTCAACACTTTTATCACCAAAACAGTGACATTTGATGGCTGATCATAAACGTTTCTTGACCGTTGAGTCCAGTACATCAACAGTGTCCTTCGTGCACTTCCTAGTTCCTCGTGGTGTGCCCTTGTTTAACCCCGACTAGTTTGACCCTGGCCTACGCCGCAGCCTTGTCCGTCCTGCCGCCGCACTCCATGATGAAGGATTTGACCGAATGCGGCGGCGGTACAAATACCGGTACCAAAAATACCAACAGTGAGGCTACCACTACCACAACTACCACTTCTAATCAAGAACACTTGGTAAGAATCCTAATATACCACCATTAAGGGGGGGGGGGGGATGAGAATGCATTGCGCACCATTAGTATCAGCAAATGTGGTTACAACTAATGCTACCCAGTGCATTTTTGTCAAGTTTAATTTCCATTTACTGTAACGGTATGTGAAGACAGTTTGATGGATCTTTCTGGATTTTGTTACATGTTGTCAAACTCCCCCTGTTACGTGCTGACCCATGATCCTCTCCTTACATGCATTTGTGATTCCCATTGAATTAAGGGAGTGGATAGCGCTCTGAAGCGCCATCTGTACCTGAGCAGGTGTGTTTGACCTTAGTTAGCTATGTGCTCAGATAGAAATCATTTATCAATTAAAAATTAATCAAAAGATAAAAAACAAAATGCATTCTTTGGCCTTTTATCACAAGAGCATGCATGTCATTTCACTCAGCAATGCTCCCCAATGCATTTTTGCCACTAAAACGTAGCTTTGCATCAGTAGTGAGCCACGTTTCGTGTGAGGTGGTTCAGTACTGCCCACAGTATAGCCTATTCACTATAACAACCCAACACGAATCATTTTCTAGTATCAAAAAATACATTGAAATACCATGGGCTCGCTTACCAGCGCATTTTTGACACTTATAACATTTAAATGTTATTACAGCGAGCATTACTCAACACGAATGAATACCAATGTTAACCTACCATAAAATCCTTTAAAAAAGTGCTAATTTTGGCCGTTTTTAACCCTCATACAGCAAAAACCCTGTGACAAAATACGCCATACTGTAAAACCCAGCAAATATCGCATTTCACACGTGGTTATATTTTAATGGCTAAAAACACGTGTTCCCTCAGCTGGTATGCGTATAGCTTTCCTCCCGGCCGTGACCTATAAATGACCTTTAAACTCCCCTACCGATTCTAAATCATTTCAGTGGGGGGTGTTATGTCAAATGAGAGAAAATACATACTCAAAAAATGTGAAATTCTTGAAGGGCAAACCGGAGGGTTTTGGTGCTTATTTTAGCACCAGATATAAAAAAGGCCACTCCCCAAAATAAAGAGATAGGTCGGCCTAATCATTATACTAGGTAATTAGCACTTGACTATTAAAATCATATTCCTCGCCTCCTTTAATCAGTTATTCGTTTATCTAAGTCGCGTGTTACATGTTACATCCCTATAATACAGATCAATTGCCTTATTGGCAACAAGCCTACAATTGAGAAGTCATTGCACGCATGCAGCGCCACCTACATAGTTACATAACTTGGTTCAACCAATGAGTGAACTGGAGTAATGCTCTTGGAGATAATGGTAATGAAATGAAAGCTGTCCATAACATTACAATCAACTTGCTTTGTTTTGAGTTCATAGGTCATCACCCCCTCCCCTCAAGGAATGGAGGTGATGTTGAATGATTTACTCGTAGCTTTGGCATTTCATATCGATGGCTTAATTCAGAAGTGGCGAATAAGCCAAAAGTTGCTTTTGAGATAATAGGAAATAAACAATGCTAAAAAACTGAAATTTGGTGAATAGATAAAAAAAATATTTTATAGGGAATGTGCAAATTTTTGTTAAATAATTAAATTAGTAAATTAAGTATTTTGAAACATAAAAGGCTTAAAAATGCACATTCGCCAGTTTGACTTTTGATTAATTTTGCAGGAAAGCAAAGTGTGAAGTAGCGCATGTGCACATACATTAGTTTTATTTTTGAATATTAAAAGTGAATGAAAAGAAAAATTAGCGAATATTGTCACGTTCGCCACTTGTGTTGTTATAAAAATCCAGGTCAGGAGAAATTTTTGAAAGATAAAAGTAACGAATGGGTACTATTCACTACTTATAGCTTTTAGGAATGATACCTTGTTGGATATTCGCTACTCTTCACTTTTGTAACTAACAATTATTGGTTAAAGTAATTTCTGTAACTTTATGTCAATTAGGGACATTTCCAGGTTCACAATGTGGTTCACTTATCTCATTTTTGACAAATTGGCTCACTCGCTACTTCTGAATTAAGCCATCGATATCAAAATGTGAGAGGTCATTCCCCTTCCCCAAGCAAATTCGCTTACCATGACTTTTACTATACAAACATTGCAATAGTTCACACTTTAAATTTGTCTTGGTGCATCAGAGTTGACCCCTCTATGCCCTCTCAAGCCCAATACATTTGCAATGGTCACTACACACGAATGGTCACTGGACACACACTATAAAATATTAAAAAAAGGTAATGATACAGCCCTGACAATAATAACGCCACCAATCGGCCACATCTTAATTGCGTGCATGCAAGCACGTATAATGATGACAAACTGGCCAGTGGTCATTAAAAGCGCGCAAAAATAATGAGGATTTTCTTTTAAAAAAAATATTGAAACGTGCTGTGCATAAGCACTATTAAAACAAGTGCATTAATTGGATTCTGAGATAAAAATAACGAAAAAACAATTTTCAGCAGAGCGAAAAACAGGAAAATCTAAGGCCTCCACATACTCGTTTTCCTTATGACTATGGTAAAAATCCATGCAAACCCATGGAACTGATTGAAATCCATAAGTCATACTTTTATTGTGGGTGTGGTCAGTGAAACAGTGCCATTACAACGATTTACCATTAAGGGGGTGTTTTGTTCAAATTAATGCTAGGAGCAATAAACATATTTTTTATTCCTACGTTGGCTATAATAATAATAATAATACTAAAAACGAGTCTTTGCATAATATCAGAGGGAGAGAGAGATCCAGATAGAAATACTAATAAGAAATGTCGCTTAATTCATTTGCACGAAAACAACACTTACAGGAATTTACTATTGAGTGGCCTGCCTATTCATTCTCCCACATTTTTACGAGAAAAAAAAATTAATTCCGTGTACAGGATCGATATAAAGTTATGATTGCCAGTTTTTTTTGCCACTGATACATATGGAAATAAATACGAAGAAAGGAAAAGAAAAACAATTTGAAAAATCTCTTTTCTGTAAATATGCAATAGTAAGTATAGTTGGCACATTACCTGCATTATTAAGCAAAACTGGGCTTAGTTCAAGTTCAAAAGTGAAAAGCGTAAAAATATAATTATTTCATTGGCAATCATTAATCATATAATACTACCTGTACAGGAAATGCCAGAAATGACGTCAATGGGGTATCCCATAAGGGAAAAAGAAAATCTACTCTGCAGTAAATGTAGGCCTATTTAAGAATTAAGGTGTCGAATTTCCACAGGAAAAAAACGAAGAGGAACTATAAAAAAATGACCAAAACAAAATGAACAAAATGACGTCATCAATGGTGTCCATTGTGGTCAGTGTACATGGCTTGTATCTTCATTTATAATAGCCTATATGTTGCAAAATTCACCTTAACATGAAATGTTTTTCAGATTACAGGAAAAATGTCCTCTTTTCCCCTAAAATCTTACAAAACCACTGGCGGATTCAGGATCTTACCGGAGGGGGGGGGATTCGCCCCTCCCCCGGATCCGTCAGTGGGCAGCAACAAAATTATGTACCCTTAATGTAACTTTGATGTTACAGTACTGAGAGTTGAAAAATAGTACAACTCCCACAATGCAACAGGCCACCATTGATATCCTTGTAGTTGAAACTGCTCATTGGCTATGCTAACCCTGATCTCAAGTCTTAGATCATAATAAAAGAAATCATAAAAATTACATTTTAAAGTTTTTTTTTCAAAAAAGAATTTGTACCTATACGATGCAACTTTGTCACAGAAAAGACAGACCCGGAAGTAAAACCTTATGATGCCATATGATTCCTAGGCCTATATGGTCCATATTTGGCAAATCAATAAATTGACAAATGCACTACATGTAGTTAAAGCCTTATAGGCTTATAGTTATAACTTTAAAAAGCTTTAATTTTCCCAAAAAAGCAAATGATGAGTAGGCCTATATATGCATGGTAATAAAGTTACTATAAATTTACTTTTATGGCCAAACGAAAAAAAATCAAAATTTTGTTTTTTATTCTAGCATATAACTAGCACTATACAGAAGCTGCACATAACCTCCCAACTTTGGGCCTCCCCGTGTACCTACCCTATTACCATGATTTCCAAAAAAGGGGCCATCAGGGTCATACGGTACCACAAAGCATATTACAAATCCAAAACATTTCCGGGTCTCAATCCTTTATCTACAAGAAAAGTCCTTTTTTATAATCTTACCTGAAAACTTGTTTAGGCCTACTTTCTTTTTTTCTCTCTCTCTTTTAAAACCCAAAAGAGTGAAAAGTATGTCGTTGAAAGCAGCAAGGTGGCCATATGGGAGGGGTAGAGGTTACCAAAGGGGGCACCTCATTCAAATACAAATTTCGTCCGTGATGTGCATGTACTAAAAATCTCATAGGCGTGCATTCGTGCTGACAACAACAATGGGAAAAACATGTAGCAACAGTAGCGCCACATTAGGGAAAAAAGTATCAGAAAAAATAAGTTGATGGATGAGATCTGGGATCTATTGGCAAATCCTTGCTGGCATTGATGCGATCACGACTGATATCGAGGACAGCGAAGGTGAAAATTAATAAAAATCTCCAATACTACACGATCGAAAAGAAAACGTGAACTAACTACTTATGGCCCACCGTGTACAACAGATACAGGGTGACCACAAAGCCAAGAAAAAAAGGAGCTGAGCACTAACATACAGTACTAGCGAGTAGCGACGTCATTTTTTTCTCAACATACGTGTGGAATGGAATTTAGATTTGAACTTTGATTTCTTTGGTTAGTAATTTGTATGTTGTGAATTCAGGTTTAAATTTGGAATTCTTTACTGACAAACTTTAAAAAAAAAAAAATGTAATAGGAAGAGAAAATATATTCCCCATAAATTTAAAAATTAAAAAGTAAATGTTCAGCTAGACAACTTTTGCATCACCAGACATCCTGGCCAACGTCACAAGGCAGCGTCTTACCTTCCCTGCAAGCATCGTTCCTTTCCCCCATTTTCCCTTTAATATAGAGGCGTCTTCTGCATTACAAAAATGTTACAAGGAAACTTGCTTTAAATATTTGGCGTTAAAGAGTGTGACGTCACTCACCCGGATGCAGTGGTGTCCGGCATTAGAGAAATCTGACAAGAAATCTACTTGTCTGGAAAGTCACCTCGAAGCTGCCTACACCCATCAGAAATCAAAATGGCTGCACTCACTAGGCCCTATGCTAACGATTTGAATTGCTGTAGAGGGCGTGACATACGATGCATTCGGAAAATGCCACCGCCATTTTTGTTTTGCTAAAATGGCGTTACTTTTGATGGGCATAACATACCTTAGATGTAAGGAATTCCGAAAGATGTGATGTCACCTCTCTCAGATATCAGATAAGATCATCTGCATTGCCGAAGATGCCTAGGGACCAGCATAAATAGGCCTTTATGTAAAGAGTCGACTCAAAGAATAAAGCGTTGCACGCTGGGAAGGATAGGCAAAGTTTAATGCCGTCGGGTGCAACAAAAGTAGTTACCTGAGCCTTTACTTTTTAATATTTTAATGACAACAGCATTCGTTGTTTTAATTGCTATGGATCAGCTTAGTAAGCAACGTCCCCAATGGAAGAAAAACTTTATAAAATATAAGCCATATTTATAAAAGCAAGACTCCAAACTACGGTAGGCTATTTTCCCACTGAATTAGCATACAAATAAAAGTCTGAAGGTGAATTATCACGATTGGCTTCCCTTGGCCAAGAAACAATTGCCTAAAATGAATTACGGTGAGGCCTATATATATATTTTTTTCCGGTCACTTTTAGATTGTCAATAATTACACTGTGCATTATAAAAAAGATGCATGATACTGATAATATACTCCTAGCTTTCAAGGTCACTCGGTACCATTTCCCGTTACAGGCTCTTTAAATGGCAACAAAAAACACATGCACAATTGATACTTTGCCAAACAGCATTAATAGTTATAATGCCAATGTCATTGTATATATAAAAATTATAATAATAAATACTAACGAGGGACTGGACCACCCGGAAACACTCCCTTCATCAAATCATAACCAAGAATTCGTGTGATGTGGGCCACTTTCGGCTGCGAAAACACCACACAAAAGTCATAGAAGTATCACGCTTACACGAAACTATATACAAGATCATGGAATTGTTAGCGTTAATTAATAATTAATAATCGTAATATTTGAGGAAATTAGTGTTTGCATTTGGGAAATTCCACTCGAAACCATACGTGCTGTGTCACAGCTAATATATTCCCAATGCAAATACATGTAGTTGAAAATTGGGAATTGCATTTTTTACAGCAGGGAATCTGATGATTTTATTTTATGCATTCAATACTAAATTTAAAATGTCTAATACAGAATTACAGAGTCTGTAATGCACATTATGCAGCGAGGCAACTTTAAAGTAGTTGAAACTATGAGGAGCGTTCAAATATTACTCGTGACGTCACAATCAGATGATGTGAATTTGCTGCACTTTTCAAGAAAATAGGAACGTAAAGTGCAAAAAAATTAGTATCTGTGTTATAGTATAATTAAATTTGAGAAAAATGCATTTGATAACATTAGTGCAGGGCATTTTTTCCTCACACAATAATGTTATCAAATGCATTTTATCAAGTTTACTTATAACATGGCACTTATAGCCGACTTGGCAAATTCTGCATTTCCGCATTTAAATTAAACTCAAAATAAGTAACAATAAGGAAGTTAGCTTGTACTTGTACATACAGCATACATGTACAGTATATACAAGTGTACCTGCTAAAATTAGATCTAAAACATTTAATCTAAAAATGAAATAAACATCCTTCAAGTAAGTCAAGACTCGAAAACAACGTCCAATATACAAGACGCCATTTTGGGACTCCCACATTCCCACAAACAGATCGGCTAATGGCTTACTCTACCATAATATTTACCTCCCAAATTCACTTAGATTATTTTAGAAAAAAGGTCTATAAACTATAGCCCAAATGTCCTTCGAGACACTGACCACATAATGTCTCTCAGGTACAGGCTGAATGACGGGTACGCCATTTTGGAATGCCGGACCAAAACATTTTCGCCGCAGACTGACCATTTGCATGGCTGACCACTCAAAAACAAGCTCATGTATAAATTAAAAAAACAATTTGTCTCAAGTGTGCATAAGAATTTCTGCATTATAACTCCTTTTGCTACCGTAAAACTAGCGGGGTCCATCAACAATAGATAATGCAAAATGTATAAGAGGAAATAAAAGAATGTGAGCATAAATAATAATTCATCTTACCCTCATTAGCATGAATAAGACATTTATGTTCCAAGGACTTGGTTAATCATAATCGAAAACGACCAATTTGATGCCCAGTCATATTAAATCACATTATAGCACAGCACGTGGAAGCGCCCTGAAAAATCAGATGCAAAAATACATTAGCATACAAATTGTGAACTTTTTCTAAAAGAGGGGTGTGGTATTATAAACTTTGATTAAAGTTTCAAAAATGGCATCACCATTTTTCAATGTTTTAATCACGCATGCCTCATTGTTTCTCGCCTGGCCTTAATTAAGGAAATCCTTTAAGTTCCTAAACATTTCACAAGCTCGTGCCTTCAGGACTTCTTGTTAATCAGGACCTTCCTAAATTCAACAGAAAAGAAGCACAGCGTTCAACAAACTCTTGGACATGACAGTCACAAATGTAACAATCTTGTTACAATTAGTTTCCTATACCATAGAGCTGAGCTTTTGTTGAATTTAGGAAGGTACAGAATATACTGGCAAATGTATTCTCATTCATCTGAATTTATACCGTTTTCTTCTTGGTGTTATTTTAGAAAGAAAATGCTAAATTTTGAGTTCAATCAATATTATCCTCGAATGTTAAAGTGGAAGTAATAGGCTAAATGCACATTCAAACTTGCAGTTAAGCTGTAAATGACGTCACTAGGCTGAGCATTCTCATCATACTTGAACTGGTAGTTAATTTTGTCAAACTGGAAGGCATTATGCATGGTCTTTAAAGGGACAGTCTCACTTTGAAACAAGTTATTTTTAAACAGTACACAATTACTAGATATTAATTTCTGTGCCA
>JAQIXP010004598.1:0-11339 GCA_034700285.1 Proteroiulus fuscus | reverse complement strand
ATCAAACCCCGTCAATTTATGTTTAGCCATTATCGATTAATTTGTACCGGTAATTAACATGGAGATTCCCATAGGAGGATGCATGGTCTAAAAAGTGTGGACAGTCCCCTTAAAGATAGTTTGTCAAGTAGCTTCAATATCATCGTATAAGTAAACTTGATAAAAATGCATTGGATAACATAAGTGTAGGGGAAAATTTGTCCTACACTAATGACATCCAGTGCATTTTTGTCAAATTTAATGCATAACAAGACAAATCGTTTTGTTACTTTCCAGATTGTGTTCACTTGTTTCTAATAATAAAGGTACACATTTGCTAAGGATTTAAGCCATAAGAAATGGCATCCTAAAAGAGATCCATTTCTTGTTTTTTTTTTCATAAAATGTAAACAATCTTAACATATCTTTCATTTTTTTAATGATACCAAAAATCATGTACATTTCAAATCTGAATTTTTTAAAGAAAAACTTGTTTTTGTGAAGTGGTAAGATAATTTGGTGTTAAAACACATTGAAATTAATTGATTCCTTCTGTTAACAAGAAGCTAATCAACACTTAATAGAGTTTCTCAAATAATTATTTTATTGTGGCAACTTGTAAAAAATTCTTTCTTATGAAAATTCAATTTGTTGATTAATTGTTATGTCATAATAATATCAAAAGTGATAAACTCTTCAACTGGCTCTAAGGAATAGTTAGGGACAAAGTTATACTAAATCTACATAAAGTCAGTGAAAATAATCATGAAATATATTAGTTAGCCCTCATATTTTATCAAAATAATGACTTTTAACTAAAATAATTTCATTTTAATATTTAATTGGGATTTAATCCAGAACAACGAAAATATTTTTAAAAAATTACAAAAGCATTTTGTTAAAAGAAAAGTTTAAAAAAAAGTGGGCAGCAGTTCAATCTGAATCACAAATTAATAAAATTTGGATTTAGTTTAAATAAAAAAGTAATTTAACAAAATAAAAAATCGATTCTATTTGTGTAATTACATTATTTCCTAATTTACAACAAAATCCCTAATTTTCAATAAATTCCCTAATTCACAACACATTCCCAAATTTCCGAATTTACAACAAATTCCCTTAATTTACAGCAAAATTTCCTAAGTTACAACAAATTCCCTAATTCACAACAAATTCCCCAATTTGAAACCAATTCTTCAATTTGAAACAAAAAACAATAATATTTTTGTCTAAATTACTTTGTTTTTAAACAACAGGAAGTTATCTAAATTCATTAATCTGTCAATTTAAAATATCCAAATAAAGCAAGATATTAATGAATTCTGTCTATCCAAATTTTGCAGGCAACCAGTCTGATGCTTAAGACACAGATTTATAAATCCAAATCTCATCGTTTTGTAATTCAAATTGGACTAATGCCAATCTTCTTTTCTTAATTTCAATATATCATACATATTTCAAATTTTAAAAACTTTAATTGTTCTTAACTAAACAAAAATAAAGGTTTTTTTCAGCCTAAATTACATTTGACTAGATAACAGGAAACATCCTTAAATCCATAAAACTGTCCCAATGTAAAACATGATTATTTTCAACTTACCTTTTTGCCAAAAAAGATAAATTTGTATGTTGAGATGTTGTTCGTTGGATGTTTTCAGTAACAAGTGTTACCTGCTTTTACCATATGATCACCTATATAGCACAACTAACCTACATTTCAAATAATGCGACCAGTAGGCGCCATATTACGTAGAAGAAACATATAAGATTTCAGCACATCATATATTATATTCTTATATAAATATATATATACATGATGTGTCTGTGTTCTCCTTTTCACGGGTCACTTCTTGACCACGTGATCAACAGTTTTTGGACAAAGAGGGGTGGCCATGTTGGAATATTTTTCATAGGACCAAAAATCTAACACATGCTGGGGCTTAAAAACAAAAATATATTTTAGCAAAAATATTTTTCATATTATTATTATTATTATTATTATTATGGGGGAGGGTGGGGTTGTACACATTATACGATGTGCCAAAGAGAAATTAAGGTTAGTCGGTCATTAAGCAATTGAAATAGGATGCAAAAATATAGATGGACAATTGGGTGAGCATGCAAATTGAAAAAAAAAAATATATAGATATTCATATCATCAACCGGTTACTTACGATATAAAATCATGTTTTGTTATGTTGTTTTTAAAAAAAATACATATTGTATGCAAAAATTCATTTGTTTCTTGGAAAAGGGTTCCTTTAAGAGCTACTTCCTTAAATGCTGTAATGCATGATTTTTAAACCAGAAAATATAACTTTTTTTTGGCTGAAAAGTTGGATTTATTTGGATTGATACTATTATTTTACTTAAAATTTGACAAGTTGTAAATACATGGGTCAATTTCATTGGTTATATTTGAAAAAAATTTTGAATGTCTTCCTGAAAATCAGCAAAAATAATGGGTTTTGCTTAAAAAAATAGTACTGCTTTATTACCGTGGCCAATGTATGACTTTGTATGACTTTGGGTCCCCCACAGTCCAGATGGATTGAATTGACTTGATTTTTTAACACAAAATTATTGAATTAAATAAATTAATGGTAAATTGGTGCTTTTACTGATTCAAAATTAAAATATGTTTCAGAATCAGGGTGGGTCGATTGCAATCAGATGATTGAAATCACATGGTTTTAAATCAAAGAATAAAGAATTACCGATAGTAGATTTGCTGATTCAAAATTAAAAATCACAATTAAAATGTCACATAGTCCCGCTAGAGGGCCAATGGCCCTCTGCAAAATCAGGATGGATGATGGATGACTGCATGAATGTAGGATACTGATTTGATTTGGATTGAATTGATTCTAGTCATATGATTGTAATCAAATGATTTTAAAAAAAATCTCTGATTTATAAGCAAGAATAAAAATGAGTGATTTAAATAAGAAGCCCAGATTATAAATATTTTTAATGACGAATTGGTACTTGATTTAATTTAAGAAATTCCATTAAATTTCAAGCAAGTTATAACTATTTCTATAAATGATTATTTTATGGGGTATGAAGCCCTAATCATTCAATTAATAAAATAGAAATTTATTCTTAAATATTTAAATAAATAACTGAAAAGTTAAATCAAATTTTTGTTAAACTCACTGGCAATAGTTAATCAAACCAACAAATGATCCTTGATCAATAGTTAAGGACCTTGTCTGGCCATTAGCCCATTGAGTTGGCTTACCATGAGATCAAGGTTATCTCTGACCAAGCATTATTTACTTGCAAGTAATAAAAAAAAAATCAGACTTGACTGCATGCTCTTAAAAATCTGTATTATAGTAAAACCTTGTTTTTTAAAAAAAAAAACCCGAAAATCATGCTTTAAACGTAAAATTAAAAAACTGCAATTAATATATTTGTATTTCTTTAAAAAAAAAATCATGACTTTCCATTGTGAGTCATGGAAGTGTATTTTCTGAAAATTCTTAGTACGAGATTACAAAAGCATCAGATAATCCATGATGGCCATGGCGCCATACATCAATGATAAATAACATGGGCCACCATTTTAGTATGGGCTAAACTACAGTTGAAACCTTTTCATCATAGATGGCGCTTTACTTTAGAAAAGAGGATATTGCAATTTATTCAAATGTATATACTATATCCTTGCTGAAAAACATATATAGGAATTATTTAAGTCAGAAGTTCGTTTTGAAGCTAATTTAAAAATTAAATAAAACTAACACATTTGAAGAATGGTGCAATGAAAGGACTGAAATAACAAACATTACCTAAAGAAAGGTGACAATTTTGTAGCAATTTATAACATCTCCGAGTGATATAATTTCAATTGACCTTATACACATTGCATGGTGTTTACAAATGCATTTTTATACACAAATAAACATTTGAGAAGTTCCGTGATCGTCTGACCTTTTTGTCAAAAAATAACTCCTTTCAATTTAGCTTTCAATATTGAACTAATTGAATATTTAAATGCAGTGTAAATCTCTCAGCAAGTATTTTCAGGATATTGGTTTAAAAGGACAAAATAAATTAGCTAGCACAATCCATTTTTATTATTTTTAAGTTTAACCTATTTTAACCACAACAGATAAAAAATGTTACGAAGAGATCCGGATACAAACTATTAGTAACAATTTACTATACCAAGCTCATGTGTTCAAAAAAAATATATTACTAATAATAAAAATAAGCAAGTAGGGTGTCCACGTCAAAAATTAAAGGGAAAGTCCCACTTTGAAACAAGTAGGTTGCAGGAAGAAGAGCATTAAAAGATTTGAGCCCACCAATCAATAAATAAAATGTCCCAAATACATGGATTTGATTAAAAATGCAAAGCATAAGTAGGCGCCATTTTACTGACAGCATGTAGTGCTCTCTACCGGATAAAAAGCATCAGCTCTCGTGAAACACATAGGCACATGTACGTCCAAGAGGGCGCCACCAACTTTCAGTGCTGGAATCTGTGGGGAAAAAATGGCGACTAACATGTATCTGGCAAGCATCGTGATTTCTTCAATATGGAAACTTTGCTGCAATTATTATTGTCACAGCCAATATCACTTACTACAAGGTGGGACTTTCCCTTTTATGCATTACACATACATTTTCAAACGTAATAGAAATCCCAGAATGCATTTGGTAAATCAGGCTTAAAAAAATGCTTTGTCAAAATGAATTAAAAAGTTGGTAGTTCTGAACTGCATAAATGTGTCAGAAAATGCATTTGATAATAAATTCAAAATGCATGGTATTGAATTTGCACGAGAGAATGTGTTGGTATGTTATAAATTTAATACATTTAAAAATGAAATAGAATTTAGACAGAAAAATACATTTAGAAATGCATATTTAAATATGTCAGTGGTTCAATTTATAGTTGTCAGAATAACTCGTGACTAAAAAAAATGCAAAGATTTTTTTTCCCAAAATTTAATTTCACTATCCTCTTTTATAGCACCATAAAATCTGATTAAATTTTCATGCTGCTTTTCATGGCAATTTTCATGCTTTTTATAGTAAATAATCAAATCATAAATTTGAAAATCTATAAAAAAAAATTTATCACAAAAATCCTAATTATATGGGTCACTCAGTGATGCTTTATTTAATGACCTTAAAACAATTTAATTAAATATTTCAAATTAATTAGAATTACGTGACAAATACAATTGTATAATACAGAAGCAATTAAAAACTTTTTCCTTGAAGTAAAACAAGTTTAAAAACATATCCTGCAACAATTTTCCGTTTTATTTGAAGGGCACAGACCTCACTAAACATTATGGTAACATTTCATAATTTTTTGGGTAGAAATTTTTTATGCAAAAAGGAGGGGTAATTTTTTTTAAATTTCCAAATAACAAACCCTTTTTTCCGTTGTTTCTGAAAAAATATATCAAAGAAAAGCTTTTACTGCACGGATTAATGCACTTCTGAGTCTTTTCATTTATATGCAACAATTAAATTCATTATCTCAAGTATGCTAATTCGTCAATGACAAGCATATTATTATTTTATACTTAATGCTATTTTTCCTTGCTCGGTTCCGTTGTTTTAAATTTAATGGTTGAAAGATTTAGGTAAAAATAAGTTTTCATCAAATTTTTTCCAGTAAAACTACAATGCCATATAGATCAACATGTGTCTTTAGCACTAATTGTGAATATATATCAGCGGATTTAAAACAATATGTTTTAGTGATTTCAAATAAATTTCATGAAAATAAACAAAATGCATAAAAATTTAAATTTTTATAGTGGTTATAAGCTCATATGGAGACCTCAAAGAATATAAGTGGTATTTCGAAAATATAAAATAAGTAGAATTTGCACCCGAAAAGTATAAATGAAAATTTTAAGGCATTATATTATTTGGTACGAAATTTCTCAAACAGTTTTTTAAATATAATATTTTCAAATAATTGCACTTAATCTACTTATTTAAAAATGCATTTTGGTATATTTAGTTAATGGAAAACATCATCTGAAAGGGAAAGTCCCACTTTCAAAGAAGTGGGTTGTAGGAAAAAGAGCATGAAAACTTTGAAAAGTCATGGAAATTGCAATTTGATTTGAGCCCACCAATCATTAAATAAAATGTCCCGATTGATACATGGATTTTATTGAAAACGAAAAGCCTAAGTAGGCACCATTTTACTAACAGTATGCAGCGCCCTCTGATGGATAAAAGGCATCAGCTCACACGGGACAAGTATAGACACGAATGTCCTAGATGGCGCCACCAACTTTCAGTGTCTGCTAAAAATGTGAAATTTTGGGAAATGCATTTTCTCACTATATTCTCCATTAGTCCATTGATTAAATGTTATTTTAGGGGATTTCTTCCACTTTTAAATGACAAAATAGTATTTTCTGAAATACTTATTACATCAGCTTGAAATTCTCATGTTGAATTTCTCTGAAAAGTAGCATAAATGATATACATAGTATCATTTCTTATTAGCGTGACAAAACGAGATATTAAAATACTTTTTCTGAAACTCTGAAACATTTTAAAAATGCAAGCATTTTTTAAAATTAAATATCACGCTAAAATAAATTTCACATTTGAAATGAATGGCAGACCAAGCATGTAGACAGACTTGTTAATACCTACTAAAATTTATTTAAGTTTATTTTTTATATAAAATATATGGTTACATGTATTGTTAACAATATAATCTACCTTCTATTTGCTATGTATAGGATGATATTATATGTTACCAATAAATAATACTTTTGTTTTTACTGTATAAGAAATAAATACACATACAAACAAAATCATAAAAACAACACGATTTTAAAGAATGAATTAACCTCATATACATTATTTCAAGAAACTGATAGGGCCTATAGTATGTGAAATTTCACATGAGAAAATTGCACGAAATAATTGACATTTTCTGTGCAAAAATTAAACACAAAATAATTTTTGAATTATAATACTTTTATTTTGCAAAAGATGTCCCCAAGAACCACTGTAAAAAGGTAAATTTTTGAGTATATTTTGTTTTGGACGAGATTTCACAAACTCTCTAGCACAGTTGGGTACATATTTATACGAACTTCCTTTTTACTAAATAACACTAATTCAAATTTCAATACTTTTTTTAAGAAATGTGTGCATTTTTTGGTGAATTAATACCCCATGAACCACCGTCAAAAGGTAAATTTCGTGTATTTCATTAAATTTTCTTTGAAACGAGATTTCACTAACTCTCTAGTACAGTTGGGGACATTTTTACAAAATTCCTTTTTAATACATACCACTAATTCAAATTTCAATGTATTTTTCAGAAATATAAGTGCCTTTTCTGTGAATACAGGTTACCCCATGAACCACTGTAAAAAAAAATGTAAATTTCCTGCATTTTATTTCTTTGGACGAGATTTCACAAATTCTCTCTAGTATAGTTGGGACACTTTTACAAATTTCCTTTTTACTAAATAACAATAATTCAAATTTCAATGCTTTTTAAGAAATATAATATGTGCATTTTTTGGTGAATAATCACAAATAATTATATATTAAAGATGAGGGTGCATTTCCCCAAATTGCTTTAAGCATTGTCATTAATCTAGACACGCTTCAAACAAGATAGTAACACCCTACAAATCACAATTTATCTCCTTTTAAAAAAAAACAATTTGTTAAAATAGGCCAACTGTCCCAATACGAAGGTCTGGGCCACGTAAGGGTTCGTTGGCCCACTTTAGTTAGTTTGTTGTTTTCGTGGCTTTTATAAAAGTAAAATAACTAGTTTTTTTTACACGAGATGATTTTCAAATTGGCGACCCAATGTCTTTAAAATGCCATTTCAAAATTCAATTAATCATGATTAAAATTCTTACAAACCACAAGAATCTTATCTCAGCTGAGATTACATAATCATTCTTGGAATTCCTTTCAAAAAAAACTTATTAAAAACAATCACGTGCCTACAAATTAAACTCGATTAAGTCAAAGTATTGCCTCACCCCAATATGTAATTAATTATATTAAAGCCTAAAACAGTTCATTATTTTAGGCTTTAAATAAGCAACTCTGGAAAGTTTTATTCTTTCAAAAATTAATGACTTTTAATGAAAGAATTTAATAAAAATAATGCAGCTTTAATTAAACAAACATTATTTTCTACATTAATGATTTTTTTTGTTATTTAGACAATTTTTTCCTGTTGGTATTTTAAATGTTTTACCAGAAATAAGCAATTAATATGCACTTACTTGTTATGAAATAAGATTTAAAATATACATAAAATATTAATCTTATTAAACAAACCGAAATTAACGAGTTCGATACTCTGCCTTTAAATAAATTAAGCTGTTTTACCTATTAATTTTTAAAATTAGTTAATTTTTAAATTATTAAAATAAGGAGCATTTCATAATTCATAAATCAACATTCATAATTGAAAACTATGAATTTTTATATTTTTTTAAATTTTTTCCCAGAAATTTCAGTTAATTTGCAAAATTAAAAAACCGCAAAATGGGTTAAACTAGATCCCCCTATACCCCCACCCCTATTTGAAATATAAATTCTTGCAACAGATCCTGTTATCTACCCTGTACAACAAAAGAGTAAACTAAGTTAGAGGCATAGATGCAATTTATTCAAGTCTATTTTATAAACTGGCACATTTTTATGGCGCCTATAATGAATCTCGCATTTTCCTAAAGTGAAAATATGACGTCACAGGTCAGCCAAAACAATCTATTATTTTAGTTGGAAAATGATTACGCCAAAAATCATACCAGAAAAAAACATATTTTGCGTGCTTCAGTTGCTATAAGTCAAGATAGTTATTAATAAAGTTTAAAAATGCAAATTTAAAAAAAAAATAAATAAACAACTTGTCAATCATGCCATTATAAATAGTAATAATTCTCAGTATATATGCATAATGTATATTATATCAGTGTCAAATCCTATTATCATTGTAACAAATTCAAAAGTTGTAATACTGTGGATATTCTGGTTATTTTGTGATAACGCATATATAGCATAAAAGTTAACCTAATTATTAATCTAAATTTGCATTACCTTTTCATTATCATTTATTAAAAATTTGCATTACATTTTCATTATCATTTATTAAAAATTGGGTAAATTTGTAATTTGTTTAAAAATTTGCATTACATTTTCATTACCTTTTATTAAAAATTGATAAGTTTGTAAATTTTTTTGTAAAGTTTGTAAGTTTGTAATTTTTTTACCAATAAGCTTAATAAACATAGGAGCAAATTCATTATAATTTGGGTGCTAATGCACGCTATTTGCAAAAATAAAAAATAAAAAATAAAAAAGTAAAAAATATTACTAAGATCCTTTTATTTCTCCTTTTTAAAAATGAAAAAAAAAAATATAAGTTATCATTGTACAGGGACACGCAATTCAATTTTCTGTTTTCAAAACACAATTTATGGAAATATTTGATATGTTTATAGCCACGATTGAATATAAAATAATATTTCATTTAGAAGTATAATAATTAAGGAAGAGATAATAACCTTGCTAATTTAAAAGCAAACTGGATGAATCCAAGGGGGGTCCACTATACGGGAAAATATATAAATATTTTTAACAGTAATTGGGTAAAATTTCCTTATATATTTCTCTTCCAGTTTTCAAGCATATTTTTTCAAAGTGTAATGCACTTTTTACAACATAATACATTTATGATATGAAATGTGACCGTAAATTAAAATTTATTATTATTTATTCCGAGTAGAGTATATTGTGGCCATTGCCAAAAAATGAACTCTGTTTGGGATCTAAGGTCCTGAAGGGTTAATATTTTTTTTAGCAAAATCTATGTTACAAGTGCATACACCTTTAGCTGCTAATGGATACTTTTTTTACTTATTTAACCAATCTTCTTTATTTAAATTTCAAGGAAAAAAAAAAACTGTGCCCACAACCAATGTTAAAAACTAGTGTAGTTGAACTTCTTTTTCAAACAAGAAAATCAAATGGAAGTGATGGATGTGCACTGACTTGACATTTTGGGAACCAGTTGCAATAAAATGTTAAATACTTTCTTAAATAAACATGCATATAATTAACACCATTGATTTATATTAATTCTTCCTAATATTACACTAAACTAGCAACTAACTGTTACATATACCTACTTATTAAATTTATATTTTGAAATATAAACTTCAGATCCTTTGGGTACTTTACATGAGGAGAATATGTTACCATAAGGATAATACAGTGAGAAAAAAAGCATGTTCCAAAATTTCACAATCATGAGCTGTCTAGATATTTAAAGGGAAAGTCCCTCTTTGTAATTAATTATATTTAAATTGTACACACTTACTAAATATGAATATCTGTGGCAATAATAATTGCAGCAGAGTTTTCGCATTTGCCAAATACATGTTAGCCGCCATTTTTCCATAAATTTAGCAGACACTGACAGTGGGTGGCGCCCTCTATAGGACAGACGTGTCTACGTGTTATATAAGAGCTGATGCCATCTATACAGTAGAGGGCGCTACATACTGTCGGTAAAATGGCGCCTACTAGGACTTTGCATTTTCCACCAAATCCATGTATTCAGGACATTTTATTTTATGATTGGTGGGCTCAAATCAAATTAAAATTTCCATGCCTTTCCTATTTTTTCATGCTCTTCATCCTACAATCCACTTCTTTCAAAGTGGGACTTTCCCTATAAGTGACTTGAAACAGCATTGGCACATCATTAGGCTTGCACTGATATTGAACAATCATCACTGCACTGATGCTGCCTAATGACATTATTCCTTTGCTGCTCAATTACAAATGTTGTACATCTTTTTATTTTTAGTAACTAAACAGAAGATTGTTGTGATATTTTGAGAAATGCATTTTTCCTCACTATAATGTCCATTTGTAAAAAGGTTTTAGTGATATTTTTCCCTTTCAATATTTGGAAATCTGGAAAATTTGATGCTATCGCTAGTCAATTGCATCACATTAAGGGGGCTGTCCACACTTTTAACAGCGTGAACCTATGGGGATTTCAATGTTAAATTCGTTTTCTTCAAACTGTTCTAACTCAAGAACGGGTTAATGTTCAACGATAGGGTTTGATTTTTATTAAAGATTATTAATTTTACTAAAAACTGATGCATGATTATGACGTTCCGTGCATTCTAAATGTAGTTATTGATTTTCAAAGTTGATTGTTCCGTTTTCCCATGCTATTTTACATAGACGTGAAATTTTTAACAAAATTGTACGGATCTCAATATTGGTCGAGCGGATAACGATGGGGTTTGATTTTTTGGAAAGCTTATTTAATTTACTACAAAATGTATAAGATCGATTTTGTT
>JAQIXP010004597.1:0-11339 GCA_034700285.1 Proteroiulus fuscus | reverse complement strand
GGCACAGAAATTAATATCTAGTAATTGTGTACTGTTTAAAAATAACTTGTTTCAAAGTGAGACTGTCCCTTTAATGTAGGGCAAATGTTTTCTCTACACCAATGCTATTCAATGCATTTTTGTCAAGTTTATTCATGTCATGGCATTTGGGCCATTCAGCGAATTATCTTTAAACCTTCTGGAGCGGGCTGTACTTTGAATCTTGAATTAAGAAATGGTGACAGAGGATGTTACTGAGTAAAAATAAAATTAACAAATACATTTTAATTTTTCATTGTTAATTGGTTTAATTTCACTTTAATTTGTACATAGTGAGAGTTTACCTACAAATTTTTACTATGTTTACAACTGTTTTTCTTCCTTTAGAATCAGTCTGATAGCCGTGCAGGAGCTGGGCGATTCTCAAGTATTGGAAAAGGTCTCGTCTTATTAATTTCGTGTTTTAATATCCATATAATTAAATGCTGCCTTCCTTGCCTTTTTTCTTTCTTTCAAAACTTTTATCTAAGCCTGTTTAGTTATTACCTAGTAGCCTACTTTCGTTTTCTTTTGCCAATTTTTTTTTGTTACTTAATTTTTTTCTTTTTCTTTTGCGAAATGGTCTGATGAGCCCAATTGGCTTTGAGCCAATTGAGCCGATGCCTAGGCCTCGATAGAAATGCTGCAATTTGTTCCGCAAACCCACATATTAAATAAATTGTTTCGTAAACTTAGCATTATGGATAATGGTGCGACTCCCGTTTAATCGAGGGTAAATACGCACGGGTTGTTTCGGGAGGTTCCGGTCGGCACGGCCCCAATCCGTCCAAATGATTGCCTCCCGCTAATCGGTTTCTCAGCTTATTCTTGCGCAGTCGGAAATGAGCTTTTTAATTGTTTTTGCCCTTGCCCTCGCTAACTTTTAATTAACTGTGCACGCAAATTTCTGAGCGAATTACGCCAAGTTTTCCAGATTTTCAAATTGCCTTTTTTTCTTTTTGTTGAACCGTAGATATGCAAAGAACTGAACAATCCAACCTTAAAGAACGTCCAGGATTGGGTCGGACTAAGGGGAGCCTGGAAGTGTCAAGTGTCGGACTGCGTCAACCCCAATGGAAACGTAATAAAATAGGGAGAATTTATTTTTCCAATTCTGACAATTATTTTCTTTTTTTTTTCTTTTTTTTTTTTTTAGCATTTTTCAATGCGTTTCGTTTTTTCGTTTTAAAGAGCGAAGAGCACTTGGGGTTCTTGTACGACATGAGGCGCGGTATCACGCAGGTGGCCTCGGAGACGCTGAACTTTCCTCAGCCGAACAACAACGGCCCCACGTTCGCCGGCGCTTTCTACACGACCTTCAAGGCGGCGGACAATATCCAATTCAGCCTTCTCAACGTCCATCTCCCGTTTCCGAACAAAGAGGTGATCGTGACCGACCAGCTGGATTCCACCAGTGCCTCACCCGCCCCACTGGCCACGATCGTAGCGGCGTGGCTGGAGAAAGTCAAAGGTGATGAGATGGCATCGAGCATTCTAGAATGGAAAATAACGCCCACGTTTTTCTGACACTGAGGTTTTTTTTCTTTCTCTCAGACACGGCGTTGCACATAGTCTTGGGCGATTTTAACTGTGATCCTACGGCGAAAGGTATCCGAGACGGGAAACTTTATGAATTTTTTTTTCATTTCGGCAGTTTAGAGAGTCGCGGAATTGACGCACGGAATTTTTTTCGTTGTATTTCAGACGTTTCCGTCCTAAATGACCGGTTCTCGTACCTCGTCCGCTCCGGGGAAACCACGAACGCCTGCGAAGAGGACGTCCAACAGTATCCGTGCTTCGACAACGTCTGGATGAGTGCGAGCGTCAAGAAGTTTCATACAGGTAGGTGCAGGTGCAACCCTGGGACGTGTGGGAAATGACGCCAGAATCTCACGAAAGATCCGCAGAACATCACCGAGATTTTCCGTTGCAGGTAATTACGATGTGATAAGCGAGGGGCTCTGCCACCTGGCCATTCCCAAGGGATGGAGCTGGGGCGGTTACGCCAGTGCCCATTGCCCCGTCTGGGCCGAGTTCTTCGTGCCATCCCTCTCCACGCTCCTGGCGCTGACCGACGAGATTGAGCGGACGCCGAGCACCCTGTCCAACGGGGGCATCGGGACGGTGGTGGAGGCGAAGGCTTCGCCGCCCTGCGATGGCGATAGTCCGCCGACTCCGGACGGCGAGAACTCTTCCCACGAGTGCAACTGCAGCACCTCGAATGCCAGCGAAAACAGCTTCTGACGATTGCATGATTGACCTTTTGGGGACCGGTTGGTGCTCGAGGATACGCTGGGCCTCCTTCCGTCCTTTTTTTAAGCTCAAATATCTGTGTTGATTCGGCCGGTGCTGGAGAGCTTTGAATTCAGGATTCGGCGGTAGTCGCTCCGGACCGGCCTGAAGTCGGATTTTTTTAAAAAGTGGTTGTGCAATCTTGTTTAT
The DNA here is from genome assembly GCA_034700285.1 of Proteroiulus fuscus. NCBI lineage: Eukaryota > Metazoa > Arthropoda > Diplopoda > Julida > Blaniulidae > Proteroiulus > Proteroiulus fuscus. Next base: position 8,879 of record JAQIXP010004597.1, on the reverse strand, counting down.
ATTTGGTGATAATATTAGGGGCCCTTACCCCTCCAACCTTCTCCCTCGGATTACCACTCGTACTGCTTTTTCCCTCCCACGCAAAGTGATTGCCCGGCTCCCCTTAAATCTAACGAATACCTTCCCTTCATTCCACTATGTTTCGATCCGGAAGTTGTGTTGATTTTTAGCACCGAGACCAGGCTTTTTTTTGCGGGTCGGCTCTGCGGTCGTACCGGACGGAATATTCCAGGCAGATCCCGAATTCAGGGCCATTTTTGTAGTCCTCTCCGACGGAGAATGCTTGTCACGCCGCACAATGAGAAGTTTGCCTTTTTTGAATGACTTTTTTTGTCGTTTTTGTAAACGCCATGATTTTTGGAACGTATATCAAGCCATCAGATTGCCGGAAAACAAGGTTTTGGCCATTTTGTCACTCGATCAACGGAATAAAGGAGTAATTCGGCGCTCCATCGGCGGCGACGAAAAGGCCGTCGGGTCGTTTACCATTTTGTGTATATTATGAGAAGGCTAGTCAAGTGCAACCAATGATATTATCGATATTTATTGAAGGCCAGCTGCATTCAGATGCATTTTAAGAAAAATGCATTTTTTGCTTTTAATTTTTGGATTTTTGTTTGGCGATTTTGTAGGATTTTAGCGCGCAAGTTCGGGGGGAAAAACCCAACGAGGTCAGATGGAGGAGAAAGGTCGATATCGACAGCAATGTAAACCGACCCTTTAAACCTAGCTGCAATTTTTTTTTTAAAATTGTTTTCGGTTCAAAGTCAAATCTAATGCAACCCGGAGAGTTTCGGAAGGGTTTCTGGTCCGGAGAATTGCCAGTGGAATTTTAAAAAAAGTGATAAAAATGCATTGGGTAACATCGGCGCGATGGAAATTTTGCCTCGCACTCACGTTACCCGGTGCATTTTTGCCACCTTTGATCGATTTATGCGGCTTTTCGAACCCGATCCTGCTTTCTGGATTGTACTCGTTAGCATTCCCTTTGCAACTTGTAAATTTTTTTTATATGTTCGTATTAGGCGTATTTTGGCGGCATGACCCTGAAGCGTTTTTTGTTGTACCGTCTGCTGCTTTTGCATGTAGGGTAACGATGCCGGGTAACCAAATGGGTGAACCACTCGTGGTCTACCTAAATAGGTCGAGTACCAAATGAGATCACTGACAGAAATTACGGAGCTTTCCTTGGGGGGGGGGGATAAACCACCGTTTTCTCACCACTTATGGGTAGGACATAAGTTTAGAGGAATTTATGGCCCTAGGAAAATCACGGAGAGCTGCGCATTTTTTCGCGGTTGGAGTTTATAACTTTTTGTGAACTGGACCACAAAAGGGCATGATCTGTTAAACAAGCCAAAATACGCCTATTGGGTGCTCACCATTTGCCACTAGTGGGCAATATGGTGCTGTTTATGAATTCTTTAGTTTGTAAACATTTAAAGAAATGGGTAAAAATATGCTCAAGTTCCTGCTGTCGTTATCGTGTTTTGACTCCTGGCCTGACCCCTAGTTAAGTATCCAACCATTAATTTTTTTACTAGCTAGTTTAACCAATTAATACAAATACGTTAAAATAATTTTTTTTCATTGGTCCTTTACCAACTAGTTATTTATTTGGGTATGTATTTTTTTCTCGTATCGTTTAAGTATGTGCTTTTTTTTCTTGCCAATTTATCGTGGGATTAATTACGACCGGATTTGATCGGGCGTTTTGAGTTCCTATAATTTTATTATAAGCCATCGAACATTGAATACTTTCTGGGGTGCGTTATTTAGTTACTGCGCTTCTGGCCCCATTGCGTGTGTCGCTAATCGCTACTTTGATTTTTGATCGCATATTATAAGTAATTAGGGTGGAATCTTTTTTTTTTTAAATTGCTTCGATCCTACACTTTTTACCTGAACTGAATTAAATTTAGATAAATAGCGAAAAATTTGAAACACAAACACTGAATCGAGCCTTAGACTTTTAAAATTTTTTTAATCAATATTAATCCTTTTTAAATTGAAAACTGTTATAAATAATTACCTATTTATATATTGTTATTACATTTTTTGATTTATTTGTTGATATATCTATTACTGTCTTCATTAAATTGTATAATTATTATTTTACATGCATAAATATATTTTATTGGCATATATATTCCATTTACCTAATTTAATGATGTGTATTTTTAATCAACAGGAAATTTAGGCTAATTTGCCTCGGGAGTTGTCGAACTAAATAACAAACTGAAGAGGATAATTTTTTTTTCTAGACGTGATCGAAATACAAGATCAGTAGCAGTGGCGTGGATACTTTTAAGGGTCCTACCTGTAGAATGGTCATTGACAGGTGAATATATAATAATTGAGATGGATATTTTTAATTTTAACAATTTTGATTTTCCCAAACTTTTAAGAATTTATTAATGACGCTCCATCTTTCAGACTTAGAGCAGACATCTTGCAGACTTTATGTTCTATTGTTAAAATGGCTGTCGATTCCATGGAGCTGTTGTTTTTCGACACATTTTCTCACGAAAACGGCGATGTAAGTTCATTAATTTGAAATATTTAATGTTTGAAAAACAGTGTTATTAACATGTGCATTTGGGAAATCATTTTTTAAGTCTGTATTGCATTTGTGAATGGATAAAATGGGGTCTTATGACTAACACCTTGTTTGTGCCGTTGAAGATGCTTTTTGTATCTGAAGCTTATGTTAATGCCAATGAACATTATGTTAAGCTAATGCCATATGCAGTGGGTGTAAGGGTGACCTGCATGACATATCCTAGGCCAACCCATAGCCCATACCAACCAAAGTTGTGTATGTTACCGGTATTTGGCAAAGTCACCCTGGCCCATATACAGTACCTAAGTTCAAATGCGGTGAGAGTGGAGGGTACCGGTAATGAATGACAGTTTTAGCAAATGCAGAATGGGGAATTCGCAAACTCCTAACCCCCTCCCCTTTCCTGGCTAAGCTGCTGTTTTAAGGGGGTAACTAATATCAAATGGCAAGCTTTTTGCACATGCTCGACCCCCAACATCCCTGTCACGTAATGTTATCCTCACTTGTCAGTAGGAGCATCACCCAGGACTCACTAATAAGATAGCTAAATGTATAAAGGGTATTGAATTTAGTGTTTTCATTTGTTGCAGGATTCAAATCTTGATTTAATACAATTTCCTCGACCCGTTTGCATAAATGAAGTGCGGGTAATTCCACTTGGCACACGAGTTCAAGCAGACTTTCCAGGTGGTGTTCGCCTCGGGTAAATAGTTAAATACAAAATACAACGTAACAAAATACAATTACAGTTGCCCATAGTAAAACTAATGGTAAAACCCAGCAAACGATAGGCATGCTTTAATGTCATTTACTTAGAGCATTTATAAGCAAACCAGCCAATATTAAAGTGACTTCAAGGCTAAGTCATTTAACATGCACTGCAAAACAGCGTGTCCGCTGCTGGTGACAAGAGCTGACAGATAATGTCATTCAAAGGACACGCCGTTCATTTATCTTATATTGCTATAGAAAGTGGTATTACTATAGTGCAATAGTTCATCAGTTTCACTATTAATTGTCAAACTTTACAGCGCCACCAATCCATCGGAATTTCACGTGGATTTTTTCATAAACGATTTAAGCAAAACCGGGGCTTCCACTTTCCTGCAACTAGGAAGGCATGTTTGGCGCTTTTTTTAAAGGGAAAGTCTCACATGAAAGGGGGAAAGTCTCACTTAATACAAAATGATGTTTGAATGGAAGAAGTAAAAGTGCTAATATGAGAATTGCAATATTGTTATGTGATGCAAGCTAACCATGAATAAAATAAGGACACATGATTTTTATGAAAAATATTGTCTAGTGATGGCATCAATTTTTATCGACAAAAGTGCCACCGAGTGTGCACGATAAAATCTCGGCAAAGTTCCGCCCATTACTAACAGATGGTACTTAAATTTCTGAGTTTTTAATGCCTAGTATTTATAAAAGCACTCATCATGAAGTGAGCCTTTCCCTTAGCTTTTAATTCAAGTTACCAATTTTAATTTGTTTTGATTTACTTTTTGTTTCTTTAACTGTAGCTTGGAATATAAACACAATGTCGAAATCCAGCTTTGTGCATCTGCTAAGGTATTCCAATCAAATGCCAATTGTTTTGATGTTCATTTTGAATATATTTTTTCTCTCAAATGTCACACAAGAAAATTTTATGTCAGATCCCAACCGATGGTCTAGTTTTGCAAGGATTTTACACCACGATAACACTCGCTATTTTTGGTTCAATAACTAAAATCGTGAAGGAACGCGTCATATCACCACAAACTCCACCACCAATTCCCGTTCCGACAGGTCAGAGGGTGTCGAGTGGTGGCACCAATGAATTCGAGGGTCGCTGCGAAGAACCTTTACCCGTGGATTGGCCCAAAGATACACACGAGGATTCTACTCCCAATTTGGAACCGCTTAAACCATGCAAAACTCCAGAACCAATTCAACAATATCCGGTGAGTTGCTATAAATAATATTATCAAGAAGTCAAATATGAGCAATAGATTTTAATGGAAATTATTTTCGCAAATTAATTAAGATTCCGACGTACCACAGTCAACACAAAGATTATGAGCAAAGGTGGCCAGATCAGGAAATCGCAGCCGTCCCAGAACCACCCGAGCCGAATGCTCTCGAATATGTCGCTGGAACCAATCCCCCACCAGAGCCTAGTCACAGGCGCCGGGATGACAAGCTGCCTTCCAAATCCCGCGATTCGAGGGACGATAGGCGAGAGCCTCGTGGCTCGGCCTCATTTGCCAGGACTCACGAGAAAGGGGATCGTGATCGTGGCGACAGAGACCGTGATAGGGACAGAGGTCGAGATAGGGATCGCGAGAGGGACAGGATGGACGATCGGAGTGACAGGAGCCGGGATTCGTGGGAAAGGGAGCGAGATAGAGAACGAGATAGGAGTTCCTGGACATCGAGGGATAGACCGGATGCGTTCACTGTCCCTCCAAACTTACAGAGGGAGATTCGTGGTGCCCGGTCTCCTCCGGGCACTCCCATCAGACGTCACCCGCCCTCGCCGAAGGAAAGGCGGCCTCGTACACCCACTTCGCCCCACCCTTCCGATATTGTTCATCCCAAAGATAGACCGGCTTCTCCGCTGCCGGAATTAATCAAAGCAAATCTGATCAGACAAATCGATGAACCGTTGAATAAAGTGATTCAGGAGGAGTTATTTGAACCTTTGACACCGGAAGCGTCGTCCATGGATCAGATGGAGCTGCTGTCGGATTGTGAAGTGCCCGAGAGCGGTTATCAGGATTATTATGAGGAGATCGTGAGCGACGAGGAAGAAATGTCCGAAAGCGACGATCGCGAGATGGAGTATGATCTGGGAGATGACACATACTTCACTGCCTTCGATCCATTCCACTGCGAATTCTCGCTGCCGCACTTTTTTTCTGATCCGAGCCAGACGGCGTTCGAGAGCGAGGCTAAAAAAAGGGCCTTAGATCAACCCATCGCTAGTTCCAGTGTTGATGCGGCTCACAAATTTATCAGTCTAATCCAGCAGGGAAGGGAAAATCATCTGAATGAAAAGTAAGTTCAAATTTTATAATTATGACATTATTTGGGCTGTAAAGAGGAAGTCTCATGTTTAATATGAGAAATTTAGTTTAGTTATGCAATTAATTTTGAAGCCCGCAATAACATCCAGTTTTATCACCAAAAGTGCCACCAAGTTCATCCTATAATAAACATCTCAGAAAATTTCCCCGTATTAAATTTTAAATTGTAAAAAATTGGAATTTAAAAAAAAAAAAAAAATTTAATGTATTTTTATTGCAGTGTATTTCTTTTGTATGAATTAATACATAGAAGAAAAGGGCAGCCAAAATTAAATGAATCCATTGGTGACCCTTTTACTTATTAATAATAGATGGCATGAGAAATTTCTAGGATTTTATGATTCAAAAATTCAATAAACTTCTTCCGTATTCGTTGAAGTTTCAATGTATCACCCAAAACTCCTCAAAATTCACAGAAATCCTGCGGAATTTATTTAAAACCACTTTAAATTATACTTCTAGGCTTATGGGTTGTGCTTCAATAATTGAATCAAAAATGGCCTTTGATAGTACTGAATAAATTAAAAAGTGAAATGACTTCCAAAATGTGTTCGGATTTAAGCCACACATAATTTTGGCATCAAATCACAAAATTGTCGTATTATGGCACTATCACATAGAACAGGGTGTCTGACCGTCTGGAAAACCTGGAAATGTCATGGAAATCAGTAGTGTCTGGAAATGTCATGGAAATTTAATCTGTGTCTGGAAAATCTAAATAAAGTGGAAAATTAGGCACTATTGGTGGTTTTTAGCCCATTTTTGAGCAAAAACGGACGCCTGTGGCGCCATTTTCTGTCATTATTTTTGCAGTAAAGTACAAAGGCCTTCAGATTTTCGCCTGCAGGCCATGAAAAATATTTTTGATTTGGAAAAAAAATTGAATTTGTGGGTGCGGCCCAGGGTAGTTGCCAAATATTGCAGTTTTAATTGCATATAGTTTAAAATCACTCTCATTTGGTCTGGAAATTTTTAAAAAATTGTCTGGAAAACCTGGAAATGTCATGAAAATTTGTTACTGGATTTGGCCAGACACCCTGATAGAAGCTTGAATAGAGAAGAGATTCTACCGATCTTTACATGGTTACTGATATCTCATTTTTACAAATAGTTTTAAATCGTGAGCGGGTTTAACTTTATGGCTAAAATTAACGTACCGTAATTTGTGGATGGTCCTCAAGACTCGGTGTGAATCTTTCACAATTCTTCGAAAGTGAAGCTCATTGGAATATTAAGCATGCCTTGATTGGGAAAGGCCCTATGTGACTCTTGTACTTTCCAATTTTTAATTGAAGTTTGTTTTGAAATTGTTATTATTCCAGATGGGTTGAAGTTTTGGAAATATTGCCTAACTACCTGGTGCCGGCCGCCCAGGAATTGCTAACCAAGCCTGAATATGAAGGTATTTTTCTAGGAGAAATAAATTAAAAACTAAATTAATTAAAAGAATTTAGTTAAAAAAATAAAATGACGAATGCCAAATGCATTTCATAGAAACCTTCGACACCCTCGTGAACTGGTGCTGCGACGCGTTAGATTTTGATTTGGCTTTTCAACAATCTCAGGCGGTGTTTAAAGTGAGGCACTTTAAAGCCGGCATTAAATTGGCAACCGCGCTGTTCAGCTGCCATCGCGAATTAATGGCAAAACTTTTGGTACGCTAATATGTAGTGCGAAATGCTCGGTGCTGCAAGGTCCATTTTTCTTGGAAATTCATTTATTTTATTTTGTTTTTAAATATTTTAGAAGAAAGATGTGCAGAAAAAACTACTTAAACTTTATGGCCAGGAATACATGGCACTCTCTATAAAATTGCTTATAATTAAAGCCATTGATGTGTCGACCCGCACCAAGGATGGCGTCAAGGCACTATTTGGCAGCCAGAAATCGACAGAGTCGGAGTCGATCGAGAAGGAGAAGTCTGCTTATCAAATGATTCTGGATATCTTAGTCTCAAAACAGGTCTTTATTGTGAATTTTTCCAATTTAATATTTCGACGAATATTTTTCTTTTATATTTCAAAATCAAATTATTGCATTTCAGATGACGAGGGCAATCGTGGCTCTGTCGGCACTATTGCGGAAAATCCACTTTTACGAGGTTCTCGATAGTCTTTCTTCCGTCATCGAAAAGTAAGAATTGTTTTGAAAATATTAGGTAGTACGTATTATTAAAATTGTAAGCTGAAATAGCGGAAGTTCTTGAGAACTTTCTAGGAAAATGTAGACTTTTTTTTCTATCCAGCATTTGCATGAAGATGCCCGGGACTCGTTCTCCATCGGCCAAGCTGACCGAGTCGACGTTAAAAGCCGAAGGACAGCAGGAAAGTATGAATTTCAACGTGGAAAACGAGGATGGAGAAACTGTGGCGTTGCCTTTACGTAACTGGTCGGAGGTCAACAGAGGCGATTTAAAAACGGTACTCTTATGTCTGCAAGAAATTCAGCATATCCTAATAACTGCGCCTCAAACTGTGGCCCAGCCTCGCAGATCTTTGCCCGTTAAAGCTCAGTTTGAAATCCAGAAGAATCCAAACAATCCTTATCCCGGACTTTATTCCCTCTGCAATGACTGGTTGGTGACGTTTTAATTGGAGAAAATGAATATTGAGTTGAATTTTTAAAGTATTTCCCTTCTTTGAATCTTTGAAGCGCTTTCCTCGAAATTTTACTTCTGTTGTTGACTTTCCCTCTGACCGCCATTCAACCCTCTATCATCACGATCATTAAGGACATTTTGAGCGAAATGATCGCAACCCAACAGGGAATGCTTTACCTATTGTCGCACCCGTACATTTGCAGCACAATCACGAGGTTTTTACTCCAAAGCGCCGTAAGTGATGGATTGGGAATAATTTGTTCTAGTTGCTTTTTTTCCAATTATTTCGGATTAATTTCCTGTCTCTAAATATTCAGGAGGATGGTCGAGACGACATTTACGATGATCCTGCCTTGCAGCAGTTGGGCCAACAGATGGTTCATCTGATTCACGCGCTGCAGTTTGTCGACTCACTGTTAGCTGAAACACAAAACAGAAGTGAGATTTCTTAATTTATGTTTAACTACTATTATAATTTAAAGAGAAAGTACCACTTGTGTTGCAACTTGTTTTTAGTACAATGGCAAAGAAATTTTTTTACGTGCAGCAAAATTAAAATTTTACTCGGGCTTAAGGGGGCTGTCCACACTTTTAACAGCGTGGGCCTATGGGGATTTCAATGTTAAATTCGTTTTCTTCAAACTGA
>JAQIXP010004596.1:0-11340 GCA_034700285.1 Proteroiulus fuscus | reverse complement strand
CTCCTGATAGTGGGATCACCCCCCTACCATATGGCATTCATTTGCTGCCTGTAGGGTACTGAGTTGAATTGAAAAAATTGAATTGAATTGATTCTAGTGCTACGAAAATTTCATTGGCTCGGCGTCGAATTAACATAGAACTCCAGAAAAAGGAGGAATTTATGAGACTTCGAAAAGAACAACGTCGTGTACAAGAAGCCGAACGTCTTGAACAATGGCATGAACAAAAAGCTTAACAGCATGATCAAGAGGCATTGATTGAACTTCGTCATCAAGCCAAGATGGCAGAAATCTATGATATGGAATCACAAAACCAAGGAAGTCAATGTTTCAACTTCAGGCCAGTGCCGGTTGGCATTGATGTTGCTCCAAGGGACAGTGTGAGTCATATAAATTAATAAATCACCATTATTCCATGGAATTCTTCAAGAGTGATGCTGCCGACTGATAGTGATGCGATTTATCAGTCCATGGATGCTCAGCCACAAGAAGATTTTCCGAGAATGCCCGAAGGCTCAGGAATTCTGCCAAGGCTAGTGCAATGAGTGCAACTGGATACAACGATTCAACGAGCAGCTCAACCTCCAACAAATGTGAAAGCTTTTGTCATGAATATGTGATTCATACGAGAGCAAGTTGACTAATTTGCCAGTCAAACCAAACAGTCGCTGTGCTTTCAAGTCCACAATCTTGCTGCTGTCATGATTCAGCAAAAAGAGTGGAGAAAAACAATCGGCAAACATTAACCAGTTTTTGATGGAAAACTGGACGAATGGCCGGAATACGTCAACAGATTTCAGTTTTCAACAGAAAAGTGCGGTTTTGACCATGAAGAAAACATGAGCAGGCTTTGCAACACATTGAAAGGAAATGCAAAGGATGTTGTGAAGGATATCATGCTACTTTCCAAGGATCCAGAAGAAGTCATACAGTTGCTTCTAAGGAAGCTTGGACATCTGGACTTCAATTATCAAGAATCTTTTTGAAAAAGCCAAAGGTCTTCAGTCCATTCAGGATGGCAAGTTGGAAAGTTTGCTAGGACTTGCCTACACGATTCGAGATTTTGTGGTTATCGTGAAAAGCCTCAAAAGCTGTCGTATCTGACAAATACCATCATCATGAACATGTTTGTGTTCAAGCTAAGTGATGGATATTGCATGTGATGGGCAACTCATCTGAATGGAAAAGTCATGGACGAGGTGTCACTGAAAGACTTTTCTATTAAGTTAAGCAAAGAAGCCAAACTGATGGAAAATATCAGCCAGATGATATTTCCATTAGAGAAGAAAGCACCAAAGACGAACATTAAGTCAAAAATAGTTTGTGCAACAGAAGAAGTGACCAACAGCAAATTTTTGGAGAATAAACCAAAGCCAGAGTACAGATGCATGTTCTGCGAGAAGAAAGGCTATAACCTTGGAAAGTGCAAAAAGTTTATTAAGGAAACCGAAGAGGATCATTGGAAGTTTGTGAAAGCAAAATGTGTGTGCTTCTGTTGTCTGCAAGTAGGACACCAGATTCTCCAGTGCCGTGGGAAGAAGATGTGCCGTCAAGATGGATGCCATAAATTTTATCATGTGTGTCTTAACCCAAAGGAGAAAGCCGCTAGTCAAGCCCAGGTCAACAAAGTAGGGCATGCCAGGATTTCCGAAGATTGGCCAAGAGTGCTCACAAAGATTGTGCTAGTTGTCTTGTCAGGACCATCGGGAGTTTATCAGACATTCGCTTAACTCAACAATGTATAGAAGATAACGCTTATTCAAGAAATTGCAGCAAAACAGGTAGGATCGACTGGTGCCAATGAAACGCTGTACATGTGGAAAGCCAACAAATTAATTGCGGAAAGTTCTAAGCGCGTCAAGGTAGACATCAGAGGAACCAAGGACTCAAAAGTTTTTTACCTGGAAAATGTGCACACCGTCAAGGATCTACTATTACAAAAACAGATGGTGGACATTTCCAAACTGGCTAAAAGATGAGAGCATCTAAGGAATATGGAAGTTTAATCCCTGCAGAATGCTACATTCTGATCAGCCAGGATCACGGAGAGCTAACTGTAGCAGAAGTAACCATGAGAGGACCGTGGAAAGCACCAATTCTGTCCAGAACTGCACTAGGATGGGTCATCCATGGTAATGTTGCAGGTTAAGGATATAGTGTGGTACAATGCAATTTGGTGAGCAATGATCATCAAGATGAAGACATTCATCAATTGATAAAGGAATCTTTCAAAATGGAATCGTTTGGAGTAAAGATATTCCAGGAAAACATGCATTCCAAGGAAGACCGACAAGTGGAAAAGATTCTAAATGCAACGACGAAGAGGATTGGCGATAGGTTCGAAGTGGGACTTCTTCGGAGAAATGAAAATGTGCATTTTCCAGACAGTAAACAGATGGTGCTGCACCAACTGAGCAGTGTCAAAAGGAAGATGGATTCCAAAGAAGACTATGCATGTCAATATTGTGACAAGATTGAGGATTATGCCCAAAAGGGTTATGCACGGAAGTTAAGCCCTGAAGAAGCCAGAATAGAAGGACCGAGGACATGGTATCTGCCGCATTTTTAGGTGGTGAATCCTGCAAAGCCTGGAAAGTTTTGTCTTGTATTCAATTCTGCAGTAAAGGCTAACGGAACAAGTTTAAATGATGCTATGTTACCAGGACCAGATCTTGTGAAACCATTGATGAGCGTGCTGATGAAGTTCTGTTAGAGAGAAATAGGATTCTGTGGATACATAAAGGAGATGTTTCATCAGGTGTGCATCAGAGACAAAGATGTAGACTCCCAGAGGTTTCTTTGGAGAGGAACAGATCATTAAAATCCGCCGACATTGTTTGAGATGAGAGTGATGACTTTTGGATCATCATGCTCACCTTGGTTTGCACAAGAGGTGAAGAAACGTAATGCAAGAGATTACATTGACGAGTTTCCGGAAGCATCAAAGGCCATCGTAGATCGTCACTACGAGGACAATTATTTGGATAGCTTAACTTCCAAAGAGTAAGCAGTTACTCTTATCAAAGAGGTCATCGTAGTGCACAAACATGGAGGTTTTCAGATCGTCAACTGGACCTGCAGCTCCAAGAGAGTTATGCAACAGATTCCAGAAGAATTACGGGCAAGAAAAGACAAAGATTTCAACCCAGGATCAGAGAGACAGTCGGAACGTGTTCTAGAACTTTATTGGAACAAGGAAAAGGACGAGTTTTATTTCAAGATCCAGATAGAAAAGACTGACAGAATGCTTGACAGTGGAATGTGATCAACAAAACATCAAGTTTTGAGAACAGTTATGGCAGTGTTTGACCCATTAGGATTCTTGGCAAACCTCGGGGTGCAAGCAAATATTTAATTGCAAGACATTTGGAGGAGTAAGGTTGGCTGGGACTACGGGTTAATGGACAAACTAAATGGCAAGTGAAGTGTGGCTGAGACAGCTCCGAGGGGCTGAAGATGTGACAATTCTAAGGTGCTATTTCAAAGAAATGTACAATTGGAAATCAGTGTAACTGCATGTTTTGCGATTCAAGCGAGAAGGCTTTTTCGGCAGTCGCATATTTCCGGTTTGAGAAGAAGGACAACTGTGACTGCAGTCTGATCATGGCAAGAACCCGTGTAGCACCTCTGAAGCCAATGTCCATCCCAAGGCTCAAACTACAAGCTACCGTGATGGCAAGCCGTTTGTCAAAAACTGTCGTAAATGAACATGAGATTCAAGTGGATGCGATTCACTGCTGGACAGATTGCAAAACTGTGCTGTGCTATATGAGATCAGATGCCTGAAAGTTCAAGACTTGTCACTTATTGTGTCAGTGAGATCAAAGAATTAATAGACGTAAAAGATTGGTACTGGGTTACAACAAATGATAATGTTGCAGATGATTTTTTTTATAAATGTCACACAATGTGACATTGGGGGAAGTATGTTGCTGAGGAGAATTATTTGGTTTATTTAACCGAATTAATTATTTTGTTTTCAGTTGGCCAAGTTTTGTGGTTTTAAATACTTGTGTAGTTTGCAAATTCTATTTCTGCACGTGCATTTTGCTTGTGCTTTATTGCATGCTTTTAAGTTTGAGTTTTTTTGGAATTTGAGTTCTAAAATCATCTGGAACAAGGTTTTGGATAGTTTGGCCGTGTTAAATTTGTCTCGGTCTGTTAAAACGTTGTAAAATTTTAGTTTTAAGATAGTTAAACAGTATTGTGCTCCAATTTTTTTGATGTCAATTCTTTTTGACATTTGGATTGTGTTTGTGCTGCAAAAATATTAAAAAGAAACAGTGAAACTGACTTTTTGGGACATCCGGTAATATAAAGAATTTATTTAGGGAAAACTACAGTCTATTTAGCTCCGGTAGCTACACTCCCTTAAAACTTCAAATTGTATTTTACCATATTTCTGCTCTTTATGTCTCCAAAACTCCAAATTGATGCTCCTAATAACTTCAAAAAGTTTCATACTAAATTTTGCTTTAGCACCTCCACCAGGTAAGAGTTTATTAACCTCCACAAAATATCTTCATTCTGTAAGAGTTAATTACTAAACTCCATTGCACGCATTCTACTCCAAATTAGCGAGAAAAGCAACTCTCCAGTTGACTTTTACAGGCTAATACTCCTGATTTTACTTCCATTTACCAATATTTTGTCTTCTTTCCATTCTCCTAGCTTGGAAATGGCTCTTAAAGTTGCAAAACCCCATTTATTAATTTCCTCAAGTGGTACTCCTTGCCCCCTGGACTCAGGCCATGTGGAATCTTGTTCCCTGATGGGTTTAACCCACTCAGCCCCATTGATTAACTGCATGTGCTGGTTCTACTCCTTAGTACTTAATACTCGAAAAGCATAAGGAGTTGATACATCTTTCCAGAATTTTTGCTGATCTTAGAGATCCACTTCCTCACGAAATTCGTACTTCTCCTCATCCGGCTGAATCAGTTGATCCTCCATTAGCTGCACAACCAGTACTACGGTGTGACCATCAGCTGTGCTCCTGATCTTTAACTGAATTGGCGAATTTGGTTCTCATATTTCTTCAGACGAGAAATATATTTCTCTAGTTGTTTGGTACGGCCCTGTACATTTAAGAACTCACATGTGTAGTGCAGGCTGTCTGCACTTACTCTGATTACCTTAGCTGGACCCTTATATGGTGGTCACAGCTTTGTCGCTAGACCATTGACCGGTGCTAAGTTCTTGACCAACACTAAGTCATTGATGTTGAACTTTAACTCCTTGTGTGCATGTTCATAGGTCATTTTCTGTTAAGCTTGGCTTGCCAAAAGCTTTGCCCTAGCTCACATCAAACTCCTTCCATGGGCAGATCTCCATTTAACAGCAACGGCGATGGTAGCACACTCTCCAATGCTGTTGTCACCTGAAACCCATGCATGAGAATGAAAGGCGCATAACCAACCGAGGCCTGTACACTGGTATTGTATGCCATTGTATGGTTCTCCAAGAATCAGGGCAATTCTCCAGCAGCTCCATAAATGCTCATTAATGTTAAAGTGCCCACAAAACTCCTGTGCATATCAGCCGGTGAATGTCATCCTTTGATTAGTGGTTAAGTTTCGAACATATCCAAACCTCTAGACTATATGGTCCAGAAGAAACTTCCTGAATGCCAGAGCAGTCGCTCTCCTTACCGCTTTTGCTACCATAAATCGAGTTACGTAGTCGACTGTGATTAGGATGTATTTCACTCCATTCGTCCCTTGCGGCAGCAGTTAGATGAAATCAATCCCCCAATGGCTTGCAGGCGGTCCTTCCAGAATTATCGACTGCATCAGCCCTGGCCTTTTTTCACTCAACAGCTTCATCTGCTGACAACTATTGCAGCTCCAGACATACCTCTAGATGTCTTCGGTCATACCAGGCCAGTAAAATGTCCTAATTCGGGCTACCATCGTTGCAGTCCCTGTTGCTGTTTAAAAGTAAAAGTTAATTTGCCTATTAATTGAGTTTTAAAAATTGAATTTAATGCTAGCCTAAAGTTTCTGCATGTGCCTCGTTGCTTGTGTTTGAAGTTGCATGCAATTTGTTTGAATGTGATTGTTGCTTGTGCAATGTTTAAAGAGAAAAAAGGGAAGAAAAATAATTCAGTTCCTATTCCAATTTTGAAGTGACAAGTACAGGATTAAAAGTCTAGACAGTCTACGGTCAATTTCACGTTTGTCATGTTTTGGTTTGTTTTAGGATTTGCCATAGTATTTTGCGGTCAACATTAGTGCCCTGTATTTGGATCCGGTAATTACAGTTTTTTAAAGTTTTGTGTTCACCGGGAACATAAATCTTCCGTCGAGCTGGATTTCAAATGCTAAGGACAATGGAATGGATTCGAATAATGGAATTTGAAAGTCAACTCCCATAAATAAAGGAATACCAGCTCAAAGATTTAGTGATTGGGATCAAGCTACAGATTCAACAACAGGAAATAGTGATCCTAGCCCAGAGATTTTAGTAAATATTTTAAAAATTCCGGAAACTGCAAATGAAATTCAAATGGAAAATAAAATGGAACATTGCGTTGTTCAACCGAATGGAACTCGCCAAAGTTCAAGTAGTGCTTCAATCACAAAACAACGTCTTAATGCCAAATTAAGGTGGAAACAGGAACTGGCAAGAATTCATGTGGAAGCCAGAGCCAAAACGGCAAGAATTTGCAAAGAAGACAGAGCCTAGGCTCTTTGCGAGCAAGAAGAACTGATCGAGCTTCAACATTAAAAGGATATTGCTGAAATTGCTGTGAGTCAAAAAGGCAGCTATGCAAATTTTCGGCATTTGTCTTGAGAAGAAGACGTACTTTTGCAGCCAAGGACAACATCATGCATGTGAATTCCTGGGTTGCAACTGTTAGTTTCAAAAATGAAGTGGTGTAGCCTGTTGAGGAATTACCGCAAGATCAGTCAATTCAAGTTGCCCGAAATAAAGCTGTTGTTTTTATGGAACAATAACTAATTCTAACAGATATAAGGAATCCAAGTCAATCGGCCGTTAGTTTCGTGCAGCAACGCGAATGGAGAAAAACTATTGGCAAGGACTTACCACAAATTGACAGAACTTTTGAAGAATGGCTCGAGTTCTTTAACAGATATAGGATTGCGGAACATAAATGCAGCTTCGACAAAGAAGAAAATATGAGCCGGTCAAGGAACGCTTTAAAAGGAAAAGCAAGAGAAGCTGTTAAGGATTTGATGCTAGTGTCGGACAATCCGGAAGTGACTATGGATACACTTCAAAAGAAGTTTGGACTTCCAGACTACATCATAAAGAATCTTCTCAACAAAGCGTGTGCTCTGAAGAATTTAAAGGATGGGGAAATTAGCCAAATTTCCATTTTTTCAAATGCCATCAAGCATTTTGTTGCAATTGTTGAAAGTTTAAAAAAGCCATCGTACCTGACCAACGTCATTGTATTGGATGAATTTATAAAAAAGTTGACGGAAAACTATCATCATCGTTGGGCCATACATTTGGATGGAAGATGTATTGATGATGTCACTTTAAAGGATTTCTTGAATTTAATTTCAAAAGAAGTGGAGTTAATGGAAAATGTTAGCTGTTTATTACAATTGCCGAAGAATAATGCTGAAAGACAAGACGAGAAATTCCAAGAAAAGAAATGAAAAAACGTTTTTGCCACATCAGAAGAGAAGCCAGACACAAAGGGACAGAAGCAGTTCAAGTGCATTTTCTGAGAAACCGATGGACACAAGATTGACAAATGCAAAAAGTTTCTTCAATTGGACACAGATTAACATTGGGAATTTGTGAAATTCAAGCGAGTTTGTTTCTGCTGTCTTAAATATGGCCATCAAATTATAATGTGTCGATCAGGAAAAAAATGCAACCAGGACAACTGCGAGAAAAAGCATTACATCATACTGCATCCGAAGACAGTGTTTAAAGAACACTGGATCACTGAACAGTGGATTAAAGGTATTAACTAAAGTCATCACTGTAATCCTGTTTGGACCAAGTGGAACAATCAACATGTTTGCATTGCCGGACGATGGGTCTGAAGTAATGCTCATCGACTGTTGTGCTTAAGCTAAGAATTAAAGGCAGCAAGGAAAAACTTAACTTAAGGACCATGAATGGTTTGAGCATCAAAGACTCCAGTAAAGTCAATGTCAAAATCCAAGAAGCCATAATGTCGGAAGTCTTCACATTAAAGAATGTATGGACAATCAAAGAACTTCCAATGAGAAGGCAAATAGTCAATGCTGCCAAATTGCAAGAAAAATTAGAGCATTTACAAAGTGTGGATTTGGACTCATTGAAAGATGCAAGGCCAAATATTCTCATTGGACAAGACCATGGAGAACTCATCATTCCAGAGCAGTGTATCAAAGGTCCATGGAAGTCGCCAATCCTATCAAAGACAGCGTTAGGATTGGTGGTTCACGGGAATGTTGCTGATGGAAGACAGAAGGATGTCATCGAGTGCAACTAAATACGAGACAATGCTGACGATGAACTGCATCTGATAGTAAAGGATTCGTTCAAAACAGAATCTTTCAGAGTTAAAGTGCTCCAAGAAAAACCTCGGTCAAAAGAAGACAGAAAAGCTATAGAGATGATGAAGGCGACTACAAAAAGGATTGGAAATCGCTTCGAAATTAAATTTCTGCGGCATGATGAGAATCTGCAGTTGTCAGAGAGCAAATTGATGGCCACAAAGAGATTAGCCTCAATAGAAAGAAAAATGGACAACAATGCAGAATACGCTCAGCAGTACTGTTAGAAGATAGACTTACGAAGAGAAAGGCTATGTCAGGAAGTTAATGCTAGAAAGCAAGCATAGAAGATAGCAAGATGTGGCACTTACCTCACTTTGCAGTTGTAAATCCAAATAAGCCTTGGAAATTTTGGATGGTATTCGACGCAGCTGCAAGAAGCAATTGAGTCAGCTTCAATGATAGAATGCTGACTGGTCTGGATTTGGTTAATCCACTACCAAGTGTACTTTTCAAGTTCCGTGGTAAGAAAGTTGGTTTCGTGGGTGACATCAAGGTGATGTTTCTCCAGGTAAAAATCCGCGAAGATGACCAATCGGCTCAAAGATTTCTATGGAAAGGACTGGAAAGAAACTGAGATCTAGATGTTTATCAGATGACCATCATGATGTTTGGATCGGCATGCTTGCCAAGTTGTGCCCAAGAAATAAAGAATCAGAGTGCAATGAAGTTTGCCGATGAGTACCCAGAAGCATCATTGACAATGATAAAGAAGCATTATGTGGATGACTGCCTAAAAAGTGCTGACTCCGATGATGCCACCATCAAGCAAATAAATGACATCATTGAAGTACACAGTTTTGGTAATCTGTAACTGAACAAGCAACTCATGTAAAGTCTTAGAAAGCATTCCCTCTGAGCTACGTGCTAAGGAAACCAAGGATCTGGATCTCATCTCTGTATTGCCTGTAGAAAGACTACTAGGACTTCAGTGGGACACAAATGAGGATGTCTTTTGCTTCAAGTTAAAGTTTAGCAAGATAAAGCCAGAGATCTTGGAAGGAGCAAGAAGACCGACAAAAAGTGAAATGTTGAGTTTGGTCATGTCGGTTTTTGACCCTCTCGGATTTGTGGCACATCTTACAGTCAAGGCAAAAATTCTGCTTTAAGAAGTCTAGAAAGGTGATATCGGATGGAATGATGAGATACCTTCTAGTTTATATAAAACGTGGATTGCTTGGTTTCATGACTTGGAACAGATTAAAGATGTAAAGGTTCCAAGATGCTACAGTTGGATGTTAGACTCCTAAGACTGCATTCAAATGCACATATCTTGCGATGCAAGTGAAAAGGCCTTTGCTGGAGTTGCATATCTTTGTTTCATCAAAGGAGAAGAAATCTACAGTGCACTTGTTATGGCAAGAACTCATGTAGCACCATTAAAGATCATGTCATTTCCTCGACTAGAGCTCCAAGCAGCAGTGATGGCCAGTCGGCTTTCTCAGACGATAAAGAGTGAGCATGACTTAAAGATTGACAAGTGATATTACTAGACCGACTCGATGACAGTACTCTGTTAGATAAGGTCAGATGTGCAAAGATTTAAAGTTTTTGTCGCTCACAGAATTGGAGAAATAGAAGAGTTGACAAATGTTGCAGAATGGTTGTGGGTTCCCAAGAAGAAAAACGTGGCAGACAATGCCACAAGAGCCACTAATTTGACTGACTTGTCAGAAAATAGCAGCTGGTGAAAAGGACCGGAGTTTTTATACTTACCAGAAAGTCAGTAGCCAACTAAGACAGACAAACAGACCACTATGGAAATCCAGGATCTTGAAATGAAGTCACAATTTGTGAATTAGACTGCCCTAATGGATGGATGTCTTCCATAAATCAGCCATTTTTCATCATGGAACAAGCTTCTGCATTCAACAGCATGGATGCTGCAATTTATTATAGTGTGCCAATTGGGAATCAGAAGTATGACTAATGAACTGGTAACAGAAGAATACATGGCAGCAGAGAAACTGTGGTGGAAAAAGATACAATTGGAGAGCTTCTTCGGAGAAACTAAATGTCTCAAGACAGGGAAATCAGTTCCCAGGACAAGTCGTTTAAGACAATTTCTGCTGGTTGTGGATGAAAATGGAATTATAAGAATGAGAGGAAGATTGGATTTAGTTACAGGAATTGACAAAGACACAAGAAATCCAATTGTCTTAGATCCTAAACATTCAGTGACAAGACTCATAATTCAACACTATCACACGAAAAAGCAGGACACAATGGTCAAGAGTTCGTAGCTAACGAGCTCAGACAGAAATTCTGGATTCTGTCTTAAAAGACTGCAGTTTGAAGCATCTGGAATTTGTGCCAACAATGCAAAAATTTCAGAGCAAAGCCTAAAGTGCCAGAGATAAGACAGCTGCCAAAAGCAAGAGTGGCAGTGTTTGAAAGGCCTTTCAACTGTACAGGGATTGACTATTTTGGACTGTTGTTAGTCACCGTGGGCCGGAGAACAGAGAAGTGGTATTGTGTTTTATTTACCTGCCTAACAACGCAAGCAGTTCATTTGGAAATTGCAGCATCTCTGACAATGGATTCGTGTCTCATGGCCTTGCGATGAATGATGGCTCAAAGAGGAGTTCAACAGGAAATATTCTCGGACAATTGAAGAAATTTTCTTGGTGCGGACAATGAACTCCAGAAGGCTTTGAAAGAACTGGATCAAAAGAAATTGTTGCAAGAATTGACTCCAAAAGATATTCGTTGAAACTTAAATCCGCCCCTATTCCCTCTGTTGGCGTGAAAACATCATGTTCATTTGGAGTTGGTTCAAAGCATTTATTCATTTAAGAATGAAGAAAGAACGCGA
>JAQIXP010004595.1:0-11340 GCA_034700285.1 Proteroiulus fuscus | reverse complement strand
ATGAATTAAGATAAAAACTATTCCAGATTTTATTAAATTTGCCAAAGTATGGTTTTTTTATGACTTTAATTGACCTGAATGATGGTAGACAAAACATTATGTTAGAGGGCCTACAACTGTTGCGAATTGAATTTTTATTTGCATCTGGTATACATAATAATTTAACCAAAATGTATAACATAATATATCCACTTCTTCTCAATTTCACTTCAGACTTATTAAACTATGAGTTATTTAAATTGATTAATTATTAAACTGCACTAATTTATTTAATAAACTTTTTAGAACAAAGTTAACGAAAAACCATTAACATGCACTTTGACATTTTTTCATAATTGGGCTATACTGTCATACAATTCATCCTTAATTACTACATTATGATTTAATATACATTTTAATAGCAATCTCCAGCTTTTGAAGAATGCGGCAATGTTTATAATATGTAAACTGATAGTTGCAAATATTATACACAAAGTTATATTTGGATATATCATCGGGGTTACAGCCCCATGTTTACGAGCAATTTTTAAATTGCATTATAAAAATTTAAACGGTACACTTTTTTGAAAAAGAAATACTTTTTTCTTACCAGCAATGAAACGGAAAATGTTGTTTCTCAACCACATTTTGTGCATATTTAGGCACTTAAGTCTCAGTTTAAATATAATGGTCCATCATTAGGGCTTCACTTCTTTCTTATGATATTTTTATGGCAACCACAAGTAAAAGTTTTTCACATCTCTGAGAATGGTAATACATTAACGTACAAATGCATACGAGTCAGAAACATCCAAAAAGCAAACATTTCCAGATAGTAGAATTTCTACAGTTGAACGGAGTGAAACTGTTTGGCTAACTTTTCATCAAAAGACAAGAGTGGAAATAAAACCACCGTGTACCAAAAACGTTAAGTGGTTTTAACGTAAATAAGTGGAGACTTCTATAGCACTCGTTGATTGGACGAACAAAATACTTCGTTTAGCAGTCACGTAGGGCACGCCTTACCCCAAATTCTCAAAGGAATTTCATTGGAAGATGTACAAGATGAAATCTCAGCATTTCGATACATGCAGCATCAATCAATGAAAAATGAAGCATTGATTCGAATGCCACTTTTGTTTTTATTCAATAAGTAAAATATTCGTCAAGTAAACTGATTAGGCCTTTGTGTTTTGGGGGTCTTCCACATTGTATATATTGTGTAACAATATATATATATATATTCTTGTGAACAATTTTCTAGCAATTTCTGAATTGCCTTTCTACAGCAGAGTGACTCTCACTAAACTATTAAAAAAATTGTAATTTTTTGTTTGTTTATGTAATATAATTCGTCCGAAATTAGCTTCTTAAAATTTCTAGAATCTGTCCAACTATACAGTTTTATTGTAATGTTGAATTGATACTTTTCACACTCTGTTTAGCATTTTCGTATAGTATATGGGGGACTATAGTGTGCATAATGTAAAAAAAAAATAAAAACTAATGTAATGATTTATGCATGAAGTAGTCCTAATCCATGATCCATCAAACACGAAATTGGTAAAAATGCATTGGATAACCTTAGTGCAGGGAAAATACAACACTAAAGCGAGTTGGGATAAAATACATTATTTCATATATAGCTTAATTTCAATAGCTTAATGTATTTGTGAAATTGCCTTGATTTGCAAGTCATTTCTAAGAATTAAGGCTTCTAAAGAAATACAACAAAGCTTTTGCTTCAAATCTGACAAATAAAACATGCAGCTTCTACGAAGAGGCCAATTGCACCTTTATCAAATTTAATCACAAATTAATTCTGAAATTCTTGAAAATTCCAACTAATCCATTTTCTATGCAATTGGATTGATAATGAAGCTATATCGTCACCATAAAACTTTCAATTATTTTTCTACGTTAACTTACCTATTATTTGAGCGTAACTGAATGAACCAATTAGACCAATAAAAATTACATAACAACAGAAAAACATTATTGAATATATTTTTATTAAGAATTCTGCTTTATCACACCATAAATAACCATATACAAGTATAAGCTTACAAGTCAGCTTTTACAAAGAGTTCAGCTGTATTTCAAGCAGCATTTTCAAAAACATTTTAATTAAATCTTTTTGTAATATCTTCATGATGTGGTTTGCAGCACCTTCTTTTCATTTTTATGCAATAACACGAGGTTGGAAGGCTTCATTTTATGTGCAACATTAGTATTTGCACAACATCTCACACATAAGCGTGAACGTGCTTGACAGAACCATGGAAAAAACATTTTCCCGAAATTCCGAAGCTCGTTCAGTCAATCAGAAGGCAGGGTCCAAAGGAAAGCCAGTTTGCAATTTTGGAATTTCGATCTTTTCTCATAATATAACAAGCTACCTACTGGCATACATTTTCCTTAATGTATTTAGTTTTAGAATTATAAATGTAAATCAACAGGTATAGTAGTAAATAGTATTGGCATACCATTTATATAACGGTCTATAAAGATTCGAAGATCATGAACGTCATACGACCGAGTGCACCAACCAAAGATAAATCTCCAGTTAACAAACAAATAGTTATGGATAACTGTTTGTGCATAGAAAAACCTTCTAAATATTTGTTGAAATGTATTTTAACTGTTGGTTAAACCCTAACAGAGGTTGGTACACTCGGCCGATAGTCAGGTAACCAGGGTGAAAGAACCCATGTTAGCATCTCCTGTTTAACAAACAGTAAAGCTAATAATCCATCATGGTGTCTACCAGACGTTTTAAGACTTATTTTGGATAAATAGTTTGTTTGCTAAGGTCGCCGTTAATGACTTCACTTGTACAAAAAGTATGACGGTTTTATTACCGTTGCCAAAGTATCAAATTTATATGTTTCCACAAATATTGTAAAGGGATAATTCGCAAATATGTTTACTATATTGACTATACTAAGAGAAACTGGCATGTACTGAGGCCAGGAAGTTTAGGTTCCTGCACTGGCATACCCGGAAAGGGGGGATTTAGGGATAATTCCCCCCCCCCTTTGAAAAATCCTAGTTACGCCAGTAGGTACTACCGGTATAACAATCAGTTGAATGGTTGAATATGAGTCCAAACATAGCTAGAAGGTACCAGTAATGTAATATTTAAACAAGATAATGTTGCTTTTTCAATATTTGTTTTAACAATCTCGAGGACATTAAATTGACTTCAAATTTATTTTCCGATTTGTTTAAAAAATAGGATCGAAACAATTTTAAAGTAAATTAATAGGATTTTGGAATAAAATTTAAACAAAATTAATCAATCCAATCATAAAAATTATCCACCTGCACTCCAGGCCATTAAAATGATGTAAACAGCAACTTTGTGAATGAAATAAAATAAGTGGCTACAGTATGACAATACAGCCCTTTGGGTCAAAGGTCATGGACACTTATCTTATCAAATATTCGAACAACGACATTATTTTGGCTTTTTAAATGTCTCATCAAATTCTAAAAATTGGGTAGACTTTAAGGACATCTGTAACAGGAGGATTATTGCATTTGTACGATTTATTTTACCAGGATTTTATCTTATGTATTATGCCGAGGAAATAAGAACTGTATTCCGAGAGGGTCGATCATGTTCATCGTTCTGTTAATTTAGTGTGGAATGACCATTGAAAGGATTATTTCTTCATCAAAATGGAGGATAGCTGCTACATGTTTAATAGTGACAAGCTCAACAACCAGAACAGAAAATAAAAGAATGCACTGATTGACACTTTTCTGTTATAAGCCCAGCTATTTTTGGTTTGGATAACACAATCGAGGTGATATCCCAGTAATTTATGAATTGCCTACAACAATGGCCATGGTATGTCATGGTTAGGAAACGGATCTAAAGCACATAGGCTACAAACAGGCAAATAAAAACTTGCCTACTCCATTGAATTTGTAGTTTGGAAATATTTTTATTTGCAATTCAAATGCATATTTATCAATACAACTTATATGGTGCAACCGACATTATTGTGAGAATTTTTTACTCTTCACAAAAACCCTCGTCTTTTATTGTCTTTATGACCCGCCTCTTCTTCTTTTAATTTTTCCATTAACTTTTTATTTACTGACACACCGACCTGTGTTGCAATCTGAAATAGTCGCCCAAATGCAAAATCAATCCAGTTTGCAATGGGGACCCACTTTACTGAAATATGTGTAAACTATGCCTTTGATTCCTCAAAGTTCAACTTATCAATTTATAAGTGCACATACACGCACACTCGTAATTGGGAGTGTTAATAAATGTCACCCAAGGAAGTGTCTAAAAATCATAATTTTTGTGTGCAATCACTTACAAAAGCTCCTTATTACATTAATATTTTCCATAAACACACTTGAAGCTATAGTGCATGGACATCAAGTAGTTATTCATAAGTAAATTATATTTATCAAGCATAGTTCGATAAGAGCTAATAGAACAGCTCCTGTTGAAGTAGCCTACTATTTAGCAATTTCACTTGTAAGTACCATACATTTTCAGTGTATGCTCAGAGTTTGTAGGATGATGAATACAGTGTAACATGACTAGATAAATAAATAAATAATGAACTTTTTCTTACCTCAATTGCTTCCAAAATGCTTTCTGGATGAAAACTACCCGATCCAACTTTTTGCATAGCATGGAATGTAGTATCTTCAGAAATTCCAAGAACTATACTGCCCAGACTGCAACATTCTTCCTCCAAAGTTGGATCCACCACAAAACTGTGCCCAATCTAAAAAATAAGTAACAATTATTATACAAGCAGTTTCACGGGCAGCACAAGGGTCAAAGTTTTGACAAGTGTGTTACTGAGCGCGCTTTTAAAATGTCTGGTCCTGGGGAAAGTCGTAAATAAATGAATGATTATTGTTTTGCGCAAATATACACTGCTGTTTCAATTCAAAAAAAGTGAGTAAATTTTAAGTTATAATAATTTCCAATTAATAGTAAATTCACATACATGTACAATATTAAAAGTTCAAGTACAGCCCACCTTTGTTAAAGTAACAAGGCATGGAAGGTCGACAACATCCAATCGTTTCACATCGAAGGGATCATCGGAGAGCTCCAGCTCAGTACGACCGTTTTCGTCTGTCGTCAACGTTACATTGGATATTCTGCAATTGCGTGAATGCATTTAATTGGCTGATAAATAATAGTGCCCATAATAAATTTGTAGAAGTTCTTACTTTGTTGAGTAAAGTGCAGCTTTGGCAGCTAAAGATACAGCATCGAATAAATTTCCTCCACATTCCAGTACCTATACATTCAAACTAATCTCATTCTCAACCCAAAACAATAATTCCAGAAAAAACGTATCCAATACTAGTTTAGTAAACAAAAATGCCTACCAGAATATCGATATAAAGGACCCAGCATTGCTCTCCAGGTATGATGCACAGAGATTTCATGTCCAGGCACTGAGACTTTAAATAAGCCCGACGTAAAGTAGACGACACCTCCGATGCCAAACTTTCCCCACCTCGACCCTCGAATTCAGGTGTAGCAGTTGCAGAGCTATCGATAAATGTAAAAACAATTTACAAGTGCTAACAATTGGAAGAAAAAATTACAAAAGCGTAAAATAGTCCAACCAGTCCATAAAAAATTCCAATCTGCCCTCATTTGGCCTGTCAGGAGCAGGCGCATCCAACTCTGCTCTTACAGCCACAATTACATCTGTATTTGCCTAGAAAAACCAAAACAAGAAAAAAATTATATTTTGCACCTAATAAGAATTGACATGGGAGAATGTGAAAAAAATCCATCCTCACCCTTCTTAGTCTAGCAGATCCATTTGTATTAGATGCAATATCAGTTTCCAGTTCCATTGGCCGATAATCACATTGTTTCCGTCCATCGGTACGAAAATCGGCCTGCAAATATACCAAACATTTTATAAAGTAAATTCATAGGATTTTATTACTAACTAGACTGCCAGAAATGGCAGTTGTAAGCCTACATTGTATGCCTACAGCTTCAATAGCTTTATCATGAGGACGTAAACTTAAACAGGATTGAACAGGTGAGCTAAGTACTCATACTGATTTTAAAAATTTGAATGCCCGTTATATAAGCACATTGTACAGCCCTTTGTACAAGGCCCTTTGTAGCCTATATGGTACTTCTGGTAAGCAAATTAGATAGGCCTATTACCTCGACACCATGCAATATAAACGTCTTCTCGGCTTCACATAGCAAAGCCCCAGCCATGCCTCCAAAATGCAGAGCTTTCCACACGACTTATTATAAAAAAATTACTTAAAATCTAAGAATAATAAGCAAACAAAACAAGACGCCTTCATTCAAAACGTGCTGAAATGGGAAAATGGGTTACAGCGCTTCTATTGGCATACAACAGGTGTCGCTAGACAGCATTTGCTTCGCTTTTTTGCTGCGTGTTGTGCCATAAATTTGCTCTACGAATGCTATCATGCACGAAAACACAGTATTCAAGATTTTCTTAAGAAAAGTATGAAAATCAAGGAATATAAACTACAGGTACGTTGATTAGTACGACTCATGCCATTTTGCATTACTGTCAAACCCGACACAATCATATGAGCTTCAGGTGTGTGGACAGGGACAGAGGAGGTATGTGCTGACATCACAATTTTGGGCTTCCCCACCCAAAGAATCATGTTATGCAATTCACAAATTTCTTATCTACTTTTATAGTAAATCGAAGGTTTATGTCGAGTAGTTTATATAACAGAAATTAATAAGCAAAGCTCTTAATTCCTAAGTTACTGCAGCAAAAATCATCAACCTGGCCAACAACAAAAATAAATCTTGGACCGAATCCAAAGTAAAATTCGATTGTTGGCTGGTGTTGTCCTAGTTACAGCATTACTGCCTAACATGTCAATCATTAAAGAACTCATGGTAACAAGTGCAAGCAAAACCTACATCGATTATCAAGAAAAAAAACCTTGAACATAAGCCTACTTGCCCATATAGCCGTCCTCAGTCAATTTATTTTTGTATTGCTGTTTTAGGTGACCATTTCTAGTTCATGACCGGTCATGGCATAATTTAATGCAGCATGAACAGCGATCCTCATAATCGATGCTGTGGGACAGTGTGGTGCGTGAAAGACATTTGTGGGTTAATATGTGCAGTGATGACATGGCTTCTCATTCTGTATGCCCAATTCGTGGTGATGTTTGTCATCCTCCTGCCAGGACCATATCCCATATACAGCTTCATAAATTTAGTTCTTTTCGAAATGTTGGCTTTTTTGGCTGTTACATCGCACGTTAGAGCAATGTTAACAGATCCCGTAAGTTTGAGAAATAAATGACTTAGAACGTAAAGAAGCTTTCGTCTAACTTTTCTGTAAATTTTCAAAGGGGGCAGTGCCTCGAGGCAACGCAACGAAGGAAATGGTCCAGAGGCTTGGACTCAGGGAAGGCGAAGTGGTTTTCAAGTGCCCAAAATGTTGCAGTATTAAACCTGATCGAGCTCACCATTGCAGTGTTTGCAAGCGGTGCATACGTAAAATGGATCACCATTGTCCGTGGGTCAACAACTGTGTGGGGGAAAATAATCAAAAGTTCTTCGTTCTTTTTACCGTAAGCTAAAAATGCCCAGTCATTTGTTATGGAAACAATTCGGAAACATTTCAAACTCACCGATTGATGTCGTTGTCCATTTCCAGTTTTATATAGCAGCCCTTTCCCTGCACTCTCTGTTCTTGTCAGTAAACCAATTTATTATCTGTATAAATAGAGAATGGAAAGGTGAGTCAACAGGTAACTTATAAAATCTTGAGCTCCTAAATAAAGGGAGAGGGTTTTTGTACATTACTTATTCTAGTTACCATTTTGTTTTATTATTATTGACCTAATAGCATTGATAATATTACAAAATAAATTGATATATACAAAATTTACAAAGCACTGCAAAACAGATTGACCTCACCTACGTTCACCAATACATTTTTGCAATAAAATAATTTATCTACTTTTAAAATGTTGCTTATATTTAGGCCTACTTGTTATATAACACTAGATAATTGAAAATGTCAAAAGGATGACAAAAATCAAGAAAAAGCTCCCATTATACAGGAATGACAAATATGGCCCATGCTATTCTCAAAAATAAGCGAACAAAATGGTTTCTTAACAATTTGCTGATAGATTAATTCTTAGCTAATTAAAATTGTGCTTGTTCGCAGAATGCTCTACGTACTCTCCACCCACGACAGTTGTTTTTATTCTGTTTTTGATGTTTGAAGCTCTACTATTTGCCATTTTTACTGCCGTTATGTTTGGGACGCAAATGCAAGCTATTTGGAATGATGAAACGGTATGTTTATAATGCTTCTTGGCATCAAATGGATTGTACCAACTTTCTTAGCGAAAGAATAACCCAAATCATTGTATTACAGGGCATTGAGCAATTGAAAAAAGAAGAAGCAAGGTGGGTAAAAAATTCCCGCTGGAAGAGCATCCAGGCTGTGTTTGGAAGGTTTTCGGTGGCGTGGTTCTCGCCATTCACTAGGCCGCCATTGGGAGGTGGCCGTAACGGGGTTCATTGGTATTCGGTGTAAATAAATTGCTACTTAAACTTGAACTGTGTGAAACTTGGCACGGAATCGGGAATATGGACTTGCCACCTCTAATGCTACATAGGACAAATACATTAAGCTTTCTTCTAAAATAAAAATAAAAAAATTGAAACTTCACCCGCATATATCACTTCATTGAGGTATCGAATTATCGTTTACGACATTTGTTTGTCATTTGGTAGGAGGATCAGTTGATGAGAAATGATTTTTTTTTTTCTTCCAAAAATAAAAAACTGACAAAATTAAAAAAAGTTTTAGAAATTCATTTTCAGTTTTTACTATAGCCTACTGTGAGACCCACTAATTCGAATTAAATAATGTTAGGATAGTTCAGATTATCTATGATGATTATGATGTTCGAACATGTACATTTACAATTGCATGTACAATACATGCAATTGTACAGATACATGTACTCTCTCAGAAGGCAGTTCGGATTATAAGGTGCTTTGAATTAGGAAGTCCCAACTGAAGAGTTAAAATTTCCTGCCTGGGTTTCTTTAGCTCTTGCTCACTCACAATTGTCAGGTGTCATCTGATAGCTCTGGTGAGCTCTACACTCGTACAGAATATGTATGTTATAGTTATCGGTTGGAAGGCAAAATTGGTTATTAAATTTACGCTCACAGATTTGTAAATTCTGAAAATAGGCTATAATCATCGCTAAAGAGTTTGATAAATACAGGGATGTCTTTAAAAAGCATTTACTCAAAAAATATATATAGGCCTACAGTATTTTTTATTTTTAATTTAGCTGAACCATAAATACATCAAAAAGTTTGAAATCATATGTTCTCTAAGCTTATTAAGATTTAACTTAAAGGATATATTTTTAAATTTGCATTCTTAGGCTGCATTTAGCACTTTATGGAGGTTCTCTATGAAATTCTATGAAACCGTTTCATCGTTATCACGTGATGCACTCACCACATTTATATTTGATAATTTCCAACCATAATTGCATAAATTTTCTTTCACGCATTCAATTCAAAACAATCTTTGACAACAAGGATTACTAGCATTAAATTGCAATGTAATTTAAATAATGATTAGATTATGGTCATAATTATAAAACATACCATTTTTTTGTATCAACAGGATACCTGTATTATTTCCAGTTTCTAAGTTGTCCGTCAATAAATTTTAAAAATCTAGATGTGATTGAATTTATTTGTTTGTAAATTTTACAAAAATTAGTTTGTCATATATAATTGAAATTTACAAGCTTAGCAGCTACTGAAATGAATGGAAACTATTAATATATGATAGCAAAACTATTCATTTTGTTTCTTTTATTCATAAACCTATAATTTCATAACAATAAGGACGACATGTATTTTAAACTCAACTTTTGAAGCAAAAAACTATTAAAAGTTTAAACTATTAGAAAGAATAAACTATTTAAAAGTTAAACCATACAACATGTAAAAAAAGCATGTATTTCACTTAGAAATAGCTAGTGAGTCCTTCTATGATA
This sequence comes from Proteroiulus fuscus, assembly GCA_034700285.1. Taxonomy (NCBI): domain Eukaryota; kingdom Metazoa; phylum Arthropoda; class Diplopoda; order Julida; family Blaniulidae; genus Proteroiulus; species Proteroiulus fuscus. The sequence continues at coordinate 1,284 of JAQIXP010004595.1, read as the reverse complement.
GTCCATTTGGATCAGCAATGACTTTTTTTTAAATTAAAATCATAAATTTACAAAATAAATAATTTAAATAAATAAATCTCAAATTCTTAGGAAATAACTAAAAAACATAACTTGACACTGCAATCAACCAGTTTTTCCTTGAGTAACCAATGCCCAACTCAAATTATTTCAGTTACTCTTCTGGTCCTAACATTTCTACAGCTTTTTTCACTCTGATTATAAGTTCAGTTTTATTGAGCTTTGGGCTGCATTGGAATCCCATTTCTTTCAACCAGTTGAAGAGGGAATTCTTGTTAGCCTTTGACAACTGGAACAGCAAATTTGCATCCATTAAAATAAGTGCTTCTCTATACATTTTAAATCAGTAATTTTCAAAAATATACATCTCTCCAACTGGCAAGTCCAGTTATAGACTTAAGCTAACCTTATTTTCGTGTGTAAGATGCACAATGTCTTCACTGGGTTTTGATAAACTCGATTTCGACTTTTTGGATTTATTATTTATAACCTATTTGTTGAATAGCGTGTTATCAGTTTTTCTGTAACAGGTGCCCAATGCTATTGTAAAGAATGTACTTTACCTCTTGCTGACGTTTGACAGAAGTTAACTTTGCAGCAACTTCAACTTCACTATGGATCTTTGGAAAACTGTTTGGGTTCAGAAATGCATCCTGTGCCATTTGTGAGCTTATTGCAACTAGTATATTTTGCGCTTGTGAGCTGCATGATGCCGATATTTCAGGCTGTTGGGAGCTTCCCACTATGACATTAATATTAAAGTTGGGCACAATTGGAGGCGTTAGTATGGACTTTTCTGTTGAAAAGGAGCCGAAACGAGTCAGCGATTGGCTAGAAGAGGCAACTGGTTGAGCAACTGACACTGCCTTCAGTTTCTCGGCCTCCGCAGAATCAGATGGCAACGTAACGAAAGAAAGCTAAATTTCAGATTGAGAGTTAGACTTAAGTTTTAGCTGCTATTTAAAGGAACTATTTCACGTATATAAAAAAGATCTCACCTTGAAACAAGTGATATTTTAAATTAAAGACAAAGAATTGTTGAGAAGGGTATTGATATTAATCTTTTCAACAGTCTTACCATAATTCATAAAGCATGACTTTCCTAAACTATGACAGGGAGCCACCATTTGACCATATTATTTAGAAATAAATGGCGCCATCTACAGTTACTTTAGTAGGCCTAAAGTAAACCATTGAAAGTGTTCGTGTCTGACTTCACTTTTTCTCTATGAAATACTTGTGAGTTAGCCACTATTAACATTTCAA
>JAQIXP010004594.1:0-11341 GCA_034700285.1 Proteroiulus fuscus | reverse complement strand
AATTTGTACCGGTACTTAACATGGAGATTCCCATAGGAGCATGCATTTTGTTGATAGTGTGGACAGCCCCCTTAATATGGTTCGCGTATTTGGAGGGAAAAGCGATAAAGTGACCAGAAATTATTTAAAAAGAAAATTAAAAGAGCAATTTAATTGCCAATTTTATAATAATCTATTTTCCTTTATGGGCATTCCAACAAAACCGATTTTTGTCACTTTACGTTCTGTAATAGGGAAAAATCTCAAATAAATTGGAAATCAAAATGGTGAAAATGAAAAAAGAATGTCCCCCGAGAAGTAGAAAGATACAGGTTCGACTATTTGTTGATTAGTAGAAAAAGTGAACGAAATGAAAGAAAAAAATCATGCACAATACTAAAAACTATTTTCGTCGTCGGGACTTTCTGGCAAAACTAATTCCGTAGCACTAAAGGCTGTAATTGCAAATAAAAAAAATCGAAAATTGAAAAAAATGAAACGGGTGAACAATGAAAAGGTATGATAAGAATTAACCCCAGTAAAGCTGGAAAATATATGGTTTTCAGATTTGTCTGTGGAACTTTCTAACTTTCTGAAAATTCTCCCGTTTGTCGAGCGCCCACTTATTACAGACTGTCTGCGTTATTTGAGACTGCCTGGTAATTCCCAGAACTAGCCTAGAGAATGCCCGCTTACCAGGAACCGTCAGTTTATTGGAGACACTCGCAAGCCGGACTGTTTAGTGTAACCGATTTTGTAGAACTAAATGCTGTAGAGCTCGTGTTAGTAACCCGGGTAAGGGATTGTGCAAGTTCTAGGTAGCAATGGGAACTTAACCTTTTTCGTTTCTTGCAACGCAGTTAACCGAATTGGAAACAGAGTTTGAGAAAATTGCCTCCGAAAAGGTGGCGCCGTGCCGCTACTATCGGTCTCAGCAGGCGTTGCGGGCGAAGGCTGCAGTCGCGCAGGCGGACAACGAGGGTGGAGATGAAGGCGAGTGCATTTTTGTGGGGTTTTTTTGTCCCTTTCGATTGACGTCGTAACCTAAGTTAACCCATCTTGTCCCGTGCAGACGAGACGGACGATGTGCCCGAGGCCGTCGACCCCTTGGAGTTCGTCCAACCCGTCGACATCCTGTCGCAACTGCCGAAGGATTTCTACGAGAAATGCGAAGCCAAGAAGTGGCAGGAGAGGAAGGAAGCGATGGACGCTCTCGTGCCTTTGACCGCCAACCCCAAGTTAGAAGTGGGCGATTATGGAGACCTGATCAGGATGCTACGAAAGGTATCGCGATTCAGAATCGGTGTGATTACGGCGTATTTGCTGCCTTTTTCTAACGGAAATGGTTACTCGGCAGATCATTAGCAAGGATTCGAATGTGATGGTCGTTGCCTTGGCCGGCAAGGCTCTGGCCGGCTTGGCATCGGGGCTGCAGAAACGTTTTCAACAGTATGTTGGTCAAGTAAGTTTCGGGGGAAAGCCTCGTGTTGTACGAAGTGATGCTTAAATGCGAGAGGAGAAAGTTTTAAAAAGTGCTCGTTTTCTTACAGTGCACGTCGATTGTTCTGGAAAAATTCAAGGAAAAGAAGCAGAATGTTGTGCAGGCGATGCGGGAGGCGATTGACGCTATCTTTCTATGTGTAAGATTTCTCTTCGAAATAGGTTTTTTTTTGAAATTTTTAGAATTTCTCTCGATTGTGTTTTTTTTTTTTTGAATTTCAGACTACGATCGAGGCCATTCAGGAAGATGTCCTGGAGGCGCTCGATAACAAAAATCCAAGCGTCAAATCCGAGACGGCAGCTTTCGTCGCCAGGGCTTTCGCCAAGTGCGACGTAACCATTCTAAACAAGAAACTAATGAAAGCGTTCAGCGAATCGCTTCTCAAGGTATGCACATATTTATCGCCCATTCATTACAAAAAAAAAAACGATATAAGATTAGGCCAAAATCATGATTTTCGAAGCACAAATTTTAGACCAAAGTCCAGTTTGCGACGTGAAAAAAAAAAAATCAGTTTTTCAGAAATCGCAATTTTAAAATTCATGGTTTTTCTTTGACCAAGTAATCTACATTTTAAGAAATAATTTAATATTTTTTCGCAAATGTTCTACCGAATGTTGAGTGCCGTATTTTCTCTTTCGTTAGATCTTGAAAAGTGACCCGGATCCTGCAGTTCGCGACCATTCGGCCGAGGCATTGGGAACCGCAATGAAAGTGATTGGCGAGAAAGGAATGACCCCGTTTTTGGCTGATCTGGAAAGCATCAAAATGACAAAGGTTTGTAAACTTGTTGTAAACACTTAAGCGAGCCTATATTTCCAATATTTTTGAAGGCTTTACAATTTTGCTGCCCGTATAAATCATTAATGAAATTATTAAAGTTTTATCCAAAATGCCTCCGTTTCAGGTCAAGGAATTTTGCGATAAGGCTGTGGTGACCGGGCCGAAGCGCACCGGAAAAAAACCGAAAGCCACGGCTTCCGCCATAAACACCGACACCATCGTTCGCAAGCCGGATGTCAAAGCGGCCAACAAAGCAGTGAGTTTTAATTGGTTCTGCTGAATCCCTTCGTTTTGAAATGTTTGCTTAACTTAACCGACCATCCTTGAACTTTCGAATTGACGAAGCCGTCGAGCGCACCCGCTGGTCGCGCATCTCGACCCACGACCAAGCTGAAGCCGCCCGCAGGCAAATCGGCAGGCAAGAAAAAAGCGACAAAATTTGTCCCGCAGGAGGTGACCGAGCGGGAATTGGGCGTAAGTAAATTTACCGGATTCGGGGTTTGTCCGTAATTCAATTTTTTTCCCCAAAAGCTTCTAAGGGAATTTGACTTCTCATTACGTAGGAGGATGAAGTGGAGGAGAAAGCGGCCGAGCTCCTTTCGGTCGAAACCATAGCCGGGCTGGCCGATGCCAATTGGAAGACCAGGCTGTCCGCCATGGAACAGTTCAGCGGCGTCGTTCGGGCGTTGGGCAGGAGCGAAATCCCAACCCAGGCGCTCGTAAGGACGTTGGTCAAGAAGCCCGGTCTGAAGGAGAACAACTTCCAGGTGCTAAAACTGAAATTGGAAGTGCTCACCTACTTGGCATCCAATTCGGAAATGACGCGACAGTCCGCCCGCTACGTCTTGGACGATCTTGCCGAGAAGATCGGAGATGCCAAGAATGGGGAGGCCGCCGCCGAGGCGCTGACGGCCATCGCCGAAGCCACTAAGCTGGAGTCTGTTAGCAGCCAGGTGAGGCCGTGCCCCGTCTGGAATCGATTCTACCCGACTCCCGGCGAGTTTTAATATCTCGGTGGTCGATACTTTCAGGTCTTGGATTTGGTTTTCTCGCAAAAAAATCCCAAGAATCAATCCGAGGCGATGAACTGGCTAGCGAATGCGATAAAGGAGTTTGGATTTTTGTAAATATTTAGTATTATTTTCTAGTTTTGTTGCCGAGTCGAGGAATCAAACGATCCGTGTAAAGCTCTTAGTTTAGAAAAAAAAATTTTGAAGTTTTTTTTTCTCACAAGTTTGTAATGTCGTTTTAAGTTAATCAAGGGAATATTTTGAAAGGAAATCTCATCAATCTTCTTTAAAGCTGTTAGATCTGGATAAAAACTAATATACTCGTATTAATTTTTTAAATCTATTGGGATTTGTCAATGGAAATTGTTTGACCCCTCGTAGCAGCCTAAAATATGTTATTTGCGAATTGTTTATTCAATGTATTTATCAAATTTCCAGGATTCAGGTTAAGCCCGTCATCGAGAATGTGAAAAAAGCTCTTGCTGCTACTAATCCGGTGAGCACTTTTTTAAAAAATTTAAAAGAGTATTTACCCCCAAATTTTTAAACTCTTGATTTCTGACAAATTCAAGATTTTTTTGCTTTGCAACCTGGTATTTGGGTAAAATATCTCCATTTTTGGTCCAAAGAAGGCTAGATTTGTAAATAATCTTAGCTTTTTTCTCGTATCTCTACATTAATTGGCCCAAACATCGTGATTTCTGTGTAATTCTATATATTTTTTTCTGGATTTTTGTCTTAAAAAGTTATGTTGGCAAAATCTAAATTTCTAAACTCTTGAATTTCGGCAAAAAATATCACGATTCCAACGCGATAATTTTTGCTAAAAAAATATTGGGTTTTTTTTTCTCAAAAAAATGGCAGTTTTCTGTCTTAAGTTAACACGATTTGGAAGTGATGTGAAGGTTTTTTTTTCAAAATAATCAGGATTAAGTTTTGTCCTCTTTGTTTTTCAAATTTGGTGTGACTTGATTTTTTGCCGTTTTTTTTTTTTTTTACTCGTAGGCCGTTCGAACGTCTGCCATAACGCTCCTCGGCGTGATGTACATGTACATGGGTGCGAACCTTCGAATGCTTTTCGAGAACGAAAAGGCCGCTCTTCTCCAGCAGATTGACGCCGAGTTTGAAAAGGTAAACAAACTGCACGTTCGTGTTGTTTCATGTCATTGTTTTAAAGGTGTGTGCGCACGTTATCTGGCAACGCAATGGCAGCTGCAGTAGTTGTGATGCCAGATAACAGATCTGATTCATGCAGTGTTTGAGACGGACAAACCCGCGTTTGACCCGCAACAAAAATAATCGCCTCTAAAAGCAATGAAATGCAAATTCAAAAATCATATGCTTAGTATATGAGGCAATATATTTTAAATTGAGGAATTATAATATCATTGTTTATTAATTAAATTTCCTTTGAAACTTGTTATAAACTGACATACTGTCCATTCTTTCTCTCTATTCGCTTTTGCATATCAGGCTTCTATCAGAATGATTCCTGTAAGTGTCAGTTTATTCGTTTATTAACAGTCCTTTCCATCCCGTACCCGAACGGATTTGCCACTAGGGGGCCCGATAATCGGATGTTCCGTTCCCGATTTCTTGTGATTTTTCTCAATTGTAATTGGAAGTGCCGTTGTCGGACCCTCGGCTCTAGCACTTTTTTTTTGTGCCAGTTATGCCGTGGATCGCTCTCTTAGAGTACATTTGGTTTCTTTTTGTTTTTTCTTTAGCTTCAGGGGGTGGTCCCTCCTCCGCCAACTCGTGGCCTTTCCATCGAGGCTCAGGGCAACAACGAGGACGGTGTAGAGGGCGACGGCGCCGACAATCCACGAACTTCCCTGGTGGATCGAATTCCCCGAACGGATATCAGGTGAGCTGGATTTCTTTTGCTTTGAAAGTTGATTATTTTAACTAAAAATCGGGATTTCTCTTGCTAAGTTAGAGAATTTTTTTAAAGAAAATTAACTTTTGCATCATAAATCTGAATTTCCGACATTTCTGAAAATCTAAAATTCGGATTTTCGCCTCGCAAAAGTGAATTGCTTTCCAACGCGTTATTTTTAAATTGGCCTTTTGTGAAAGATTCAGAGTTTTGTCTCACAAGCCTGAATGTTTGCATTAAAAATTGTAATTTGAAAATCTTTTTATTTTTGGCAGAATCTTGATTTCTAAAATCACGACTGTAATATTTCGTTTATATATTATTATTATCTAAAAATCATAACCCCAGAATTATAATTTTGGCAAAATCATGATTTATCACTCACAAATCGACGAAACTTCAGAAATCAAGTAATCTCGAAAAACACCAATTATTGTATGGATTTTATAAATTATAAGGCATATTTTTTCATGTCTAAGTGAATTTATCACTTTGTACTTACCGGTAAACAACATTTTTTTTTAAACTCTGGACTTGCAGTGACCAAATCACAGGAAATCTCCTGGAGGATATGGGCGACAAGAACTGGAAGGTCCGACTCGAGTCGCTGCAGAAGCTCGCCGCAATCATCAACGAGGTGAAATTTATAACTGCCAACCTGGGGGACCTTCCGACCGTCTTCAAGGCTCGCATGCTGGACTCGAACAAAAATCTGGTCAGATTTTGAAGAAAAGTGGGTCACTTAATTTTTTATTCGGTTTTCTAACTTTTCCCATTTTATTTTGAATTAGGCTACCCAGGCCTTGAGCATTTGTCAGTCGATCGGCACTGGCATGGGTCCGAACTGCAGCAAATACGTGCGGATACTGGCGCCGGCCATGATGACCAGTTTGGGGGACGGCAAGGCGAGTCGTGGTCATCGGTATCACGTTTGCTACGTATTTTCCACGCTTCAAAGCTCAACGAACTCTTGGTGTTTTTTTTTTTTCTTGCTTCATAGAATACCATTCGGGCTGCCGCCGTCGGCTGTCTGAACGCGTGGGCCGAGCAGTGCGAGCTCGCACCGTTCTTGGAGGGCGAGATGTTGAGCGACGCCTTGAAATTGGAGAATCCGACGCTGAGAGCCGAGGTATTACATTTTTGTCCTTGCTGAAAATTCACAAAGTAATCTAGGCTATCTGATGAATAATGATATTTGAATGATGATATTTGCAAATGTAGTTTTATTTGGCCCATAGAACAATTTGGGATAGTTTAGTGCTCATTTTTTTCTCTTTAATTTTTAAGTTGCTGGGTTGGCTGAGCGAGCAGCTGCCCTTAGTCAAGAGCAGCAACCTTCCCACTTCCGATCTGGCCCTTTGCATGCCGTACCTGTTTGCCGCCCTGGAAGACCGCAGTGCCGACGTACGAAAGAAGGCGCAGGATGCCGTGCTGCCGTTCATGCTTCACCTCGGATACGAGCAGATGGTCAGGGCAACATCGAAACTTAAGGTGGGGGAAATGCCAGAATCATAAAATAAAATTTGGGGGTTGTTTTTTTTTTTTTTTTTGCTATATTTTCTAGCAGTTTTCTTATATTTATTTTACATTTTTAACAAGTTTCTTACTTTCCTCCTTTAGTTAGTGTTCATTCATTTTAAGCCGTAGTTTTTTCAAATTTTGATGTGCTTTCAATCCATCACAAATTTCAATTGTTTGGTGTTGAAAAATTGTTTAATTTGTGAATAATTGTTCAAATTTCCTTTAAAAAGAATCTGTAGCGAAAAATCTATGCTTATTCCAAAAAATAAAGGGTTCTCACTCACCTGGAAAGTCAGGGAATTTAGCAAAAATTTGTTAAAAGTCGGGGAAATAGCTGAACTAAAAAAATTAAAATAAAGAAATTGAAGAAATGATAGACTAATTGTGAAATATTAAAGTAAAGTGAGGTGGAAAATGCTACTCCGTATGCTGGTATTTGTATTACCGCCTAGATTTAATGGTACTTCCCATGTATTTCTTTGCCCCGGTTCTTGAATTTGGCCAGGGAAATTTTTGAAATCGGTCAGGGAAATCAAATGGTAAAAATTAGTGGGAACCCTGAAATAGCCTTTGATCTGAAAATGTGTGATTTAAATTCGGTTTTCAATTACTTTGCCATGCAGAACAAAATTAAAGTATTTGCTTTAACTTTATCTTGTGCTTTTTTTTTTTTTTTGCGTGTTGCAGCAAACGTCTAAGGTTCAAGTGACGGCAGCGCTGGACAAGGCCAAACCCAGTTTGCCCCCTAAGCTGCCGACCAACCCGAAAAGTGTAAGAGGAGGCGGGGGAAAGGGCATCCAGGAGTCCGGAAACAGTAACAACAACAACTGCGATGATTGCGGGGGCGAACGGCCGGCCGGCAAGGCCAAAATGAACCGAGCCACGTCCAAAACTAGGGTAATTTCTTTACCGATTTGGAGCGGAAAAAAGTAGCTCGAAGGGGGTCAAGTTTTTGCGCCGTGTTAACCGGTTGGGCCTCGTTTTGTAAACACTAGATGAGCACTTCGGCCAAGCCGACGGTCGCGACAAAAAAGAAGGACGAGGACGTCGATTCCTCACCGCCGATGATAGTCAACAATCTCAAAGTACACAGGATAATGGATGAGCAGAAGCTCAAGGTGCGAACCGCTTTTCCAACGCTCCTTTTCTTAATGTGGGATTTCGATTAAAATTTTGTTCCCGTAAAATAGGTGCTAAAATGGAATTTCGTCACCCCGAGGGACGAGTTCTACGAACTGCTTCGGGAACAAATGACCGCGGCCGGATTTAACCGCAACTTCCTGTTTCAGTTATTTCACAACGACTTCAAGTTTCACTTGAAGGCTATCGATACGTGCCTCGAGGTAAGCGCTGTTAATGTGGGTTTTTTTGTTGTTTTTTTTAAATGGGACATGGCGGAATTGTGGTTTCTGAATCATGCAGGGCTCCCATTTGTCCTAAGAAATTTTAAATTGTGTACAAATTTGCAGTATTCCTAAAATTGTCATAAAATTGATAAAAAATGTCCTTAAATTCTGCAAAGAAAATTGGCCAACTTTTGGAGTGGGAGCTCTGAAATTCAGATTGCGTTGCTTACAATTTTGATTTTTCCCAAATCGGCATTTTACTAGTTTTTCTTTGTTAAATATATAAAGGGTTTGGAAAATGCTCCCGATGCCACCGTCGCCAATCTGGATCTTATCTTGAAGTGGTTGGCCCTGAGGTTTTTCGACACGAATCCAAGCGTCCTCCTCAAAGGCCTGGAGTACTTGCAAGGGCTGTTCCAGCTGCTTAGCGCCATGAACTACCAGCTGCACGAGTACGAGGCCTCCTCGTTCTTCCCCTACCTCATCCTCAAGGTGGGCGACTCGAAGGATACCGTACGGCAGTCGGTTAGGAGCATCTTCAAACAGGTCTACAGCATTTATTCGGAAAACAGGATGTTCTTCCATCTGATGGAGGGGCTGAAGTCGAAGAACGCCAGGCAAAGGACGGGTGAGCGAAAATATGGAGCTTTTGTCTCGAAAAAAATGCAACTCTCGAGTTGTGTTATATAGCTAAACGTGCGTTTCAGAATGCCTGGAGGAGCTGGGAACCCTCGTGGAACAATGTGGCGTGGGCGTTTGCCAGCCTAATCCCGCGACGGCCCTGAAGGAAGTGGCCAAGCAGATCTCGGACCGGGACAACAGCGTGCGCAATGCTGCCCTCAACTGCATCGCCAACGCGCATTTTCTGGAAGGAGAAAAAGTGTACAAATACCTCGGCCCCGTGAGTGTCCGGAGGGGATCGTGCTTACATATGATTTGACTTGAAATTACCTTCGTTTTTCTGTCTCGTTCGAGATTGCCGACAAGGACAGGGGATTGCTAGAAGAGCGCATCAAGAGGTCGAAGGGCCGACCGATGCCGGGAACGACCCAGGCGGCACCCGGTCAGATGACGAAGGCCCAGACCGTGGAAGTGGTTGTCAAGAACAGACAGTCCCCGCCCACCAGAGCGATTCCGGCCGTGGAAGAACAGACCAACGGCATCAGGAGGTGGCCATCCTTGTGTATATAGCCGGAATCACCGTAACTCCTGGTGGCCAGGATTGAAACTTTAAGCATCCTGTACTGTCAAAAAACGTGTTTTCAGATAGATTCTTACGAGGTGTCCATAAATCGCCAGATATGTTAAACACCACAGCAAAAGTACAATATATAAAATCTTAAATCCATAGAATTCATGGAAATTCGTACGTTCTTGAGAAAATTCCTTCAATATGTCCGGAATTCGGTTAGACGCGTTGCATTCAGGAACCTGGAAAACACAGGGAATTTGAAATTGAAAAGTAAAACTCGGGAAATTTAGCTAAAAATTTCTGAAGTCTGGAAAACTTGGGGAATTCTTGCAAACCTGGAAACATCGGGGAAAATGATAAGAAATGAATTGAGATTCGAAAGCACTGTTCAGGCACGCAGTATATCGCAACCACCTAACCTAACTTATTTGAGTGGACTTTAGACAAATTTGGGAGCAAAAACATCCAGGTGCTGAGTGAACTAATTTGGGGGTAAAAACAATTAAACTTTGGGGGCCATATTAAATTATTATCTTTAGGAAAGACCGGGCTGATAGGCCATAATGTAGATGGCTATCAAATAACGAAAAGTAGACCACTGGTCGGAGATACCTAGGTAAGAGGGAGGCATTTCCATCTGTGAATCAAGGGCACTAGGATAATTTAGTTAACATTTGCTCGGCTTGCTACGTCCATTTCAGGTCGTTCTGGGATTACCAGTCCCAAGAGCTTGGCGACTGGGGCCTCCAAGAGTTTCAAAGGGATGCCTTTTAAAGAACAGCAGAAATTTAGATTTTGCATGGTTAATAACCAGTTTATTGAAATGGGCCCAACCTGCCAAATTATCCAGACTTTCGGACGTTCCAGAGAAATAATTTTCTATTAATAATGTGTCGTCAATATATTGGGGGAGGTATCAAGTTCTGGCGAGACATGCAAGTCCGAGGTATAGAGGTTAAAGAGGAAAGGCCACTCATATTTGCAGTCAGTAGTTTCCATCCTGGCCACCGAAGCAACTGGTGGCTAAAAATTGTACCGCTTAATGCACGCTCTTTGAAATTGACTTTAGGCTGTTGAAATGTTTTTTTTCAGGCTGCCCTCGGCTCGTCCCCCGACCAGCCGACCCGTTTCCGGAGTGTTCTCGCTTGACCTGGAGCAGCTGGATCTGCCGCCGGCCGAGAAGTTGAACCTGGGGACGCCTAAGTTACTCATGTGCGACATCGACGACGTGTTGGCCTCGCAAGTTAGCCTGCCCGAAACAAAGTGAGACTTCTTTGTCCGGCCTTCCCGTCGTCATTTTTTCTCGATTATTGTCTCACCCGAACTCTCCTTCGTGGATTTCCGTTGATTTGTTTTTAGGATGAGGCCTCCCTCTCCCGCCACCAAAATTCTGAATAGTTCTCAGGACGCAGCATCCGCCATGGACTTTGTCATCTCGCAGATCGCCAGCAACGACATCAAAATCGGCATCCAGGCGTTGGTCCAGATCGAGGAGTTCTTGAAGGAGGCGGGAAGGGCCGAGGCCATGGTCACGCGCGTCGACCAGATCATCGTCGCGGCGTCCTTGCAGTACAGGATGACCTACACCAAACACATGGGCGACGAAATGGCCAATAAGTTGGACATTTTGCCTCTGTACCGATGCCTCACTTTGACCCTGCTCGCTGTAAGTTTTTCACTTTCTTTTTTTATAACACTGTCACCCCTGTTTCGTTATATTTCTAAAACTGCTCAGATCTTGTGGGTTTCACTTTCAAAGATCACCAGACATTTTTTCTTGAAATCTAGATTATTCTTTCACAAAAATTGCAATTTCTGAAAAATTCGGATTTTTAATACTTTGCAATTTCATACTTCAATCTAAAAATCTTGATTCGAAAAGTGCGATTCAGTAAAAATGTCGATTTAAGTTTTGAATCGTGATTTTTTAGATAGAATCTTGTGTCGAAACTTAATTTGCAAGTAATCCAATAATTTTTGTTGTTTGAATAACTACAATTGTTATTTTTTGTTAAGGGGAATGTCCACACTTTTTAGAGCATGCCTCTATGGTAATTTACATGTTAAATTCGTCTTCTTTAAACTGAAACCACTCAAGAACGGGTGAAAGTTCAAAGATGGGGTTTGATT
>JAQIXP010004593.1:0-11342 GCA_034700285.1 Proteroiulus fuscus | reverse complement strand
GATCCCATGAAAAATGTCCACTTTGAGTTTTCAATTAACTCCGCTAGTTGGCAGTGCTGCATGACGCAACAGGCGGAATTGTACATTAACATGCCTGTGCATGTATATCTTTCAGGCCAGAATTTGGTCGATTTGTCATAAAGTCACATAAAAGCACAAACTTCAAAGATTTCATATATAGGGATGCACTTCCTGAATATAACCATCCTATATATGGGCACATTTTAAATAGAAAAAAAGTATATATATGTATTATAAGATAAAATATGTTGCTTAATGTCACTATGCATGACATCCTCATTCTATTTATTGCCAATCAGACACCTAATCTGCATATACGGTTATAAATAGACTTCACACTACAAATTAATTTGCTGAATTGCATGTATTACCAAACATGTAATAGTAGGCCTAGAGTACATTATAAAGTATGATTTTTGTTAGACATCAAATGTGTCACTGCCACTACTTTTCTATTTTGGACAAGAAACAGTATTGCTAAAAAAATAACGAGATGATGATCTATGCATTTTTAAGCCACAGCCTCACATTGAGTCTATCTATAATTTAAACCACGTGATACAGGCACTTGTATACTCCATGCACGACTGCATGATTGTTTAATCCCATCACATTTGGTGGGTATATAAAACAAATTAGGCCTACTCGACAAACTCTTGCATACGAGCATACAAGTATATTAAGAGCAGCTATATATAGTGCATGGGATATATGGGCCAATTTGCATTTTCAAAGCACCTTTTATTTCCGCATTAAATTCCTGCAGTATAAAAAAAATGTAATGGCGCCAATTTAAGGACATAGACGAGCTACCCACGGATCTCCATACGATCAAACATTGGCGGGAGGATGTTATTAATAGTGAAATTTGTCATTTCTGTGGCCTTCATCAGGACTTCAGAACACACTTGATTTTCATGGTCGTAGAAATGTCTGATGTAAAAAAATGGGCGTCAGAACAAGTTGAGAACGGGTTTTGCATTTTCTTCTTGATTCAATTCGTTCAAGGACCTAATATATGTATATGCAGTGCCGTGTATATGCTGTAGCCTATATTCAATTTTTGACAGGTTATTTCTGACATTAATACCTTTTGAGACAGCTAAACAACTGCATTCAGCTCCCTGTTGGCATCCGTCAAACTCCTCATGGACCATGCATGCACAATGCATGGGGTATTTACAAGAGAATCTGTTCAAAACGAATATGATGCACTTCCAATCGAATTAATGCATAAATAACCGTTCGCTTTGCATATAAAATTAAGGATCATTGCATGATGCAGTTACAGGTGGATCCAAAGGGGGTTATTACTCTTCTCTCTCTCTCCCCCCACACTATGCTATATAATTCTTTAAGCATAACCCATGCATTCTTTCTTGAATACCGGTGTACTTCCCCCCCCTCCCCTCCATTTCAGCTACAACAGAAAACAAAAACAAGTGAATGGAAGGATTCACCAAAGAAATTTAATACATGTTCATAAAAGATAATCCTGACCTCCTTTTTAGTTCATTGTTATCAGCTGTTTAATTCTTTGCTCTTTCAATGAATTATTATCATCCCTGTTGTCCGTGAACTGAATTTTTTCCTGATAAAGATTTATATCAGAAATGTGAATGTTCTTCTTTAATTTCATTTCGTTGCATAATCAGGACAAAACCGTGTAAAATGGATAATTTGCAATGAAATGCCTTGTTTTGGAATCAAGGGATAAACAACAGCTTAAAAATAATAAATGTAAATTGCTATCATTCAATTAGTATTCTTAAGAAGTTTTAGTAACAACTCACAGCAGTAATGTCATCGATTAAAGGGGAAGTCAGGCTTCAAGACATGTAATTTTTAAATGAAAAAATAGAAGGTGTCAATATGAGAATATTAATTGCTATGTGATGCAAGCTTACCATGAATAAAAGAGACGAGGATAAAGACCATTATTTCATGAAAAATATTGGTCAGGGATGGCATTCAGTTTTTCCGTCAAAACCGCCACCAAATGTAGGCTATACTAAAAACCTCTAACAATTAACACCATGTTACAAATTGGATTTTTTTGGGGTTGAATTTTATGTGCATGTATTTATTCCTTTTTTTTCTATGCATCTTTGCATATAAGGAAAGCGAAGCCGAAATTGAAGGATTCTAAAGATGAACCTTTCTCTCTTTACAATATTGTACTAACAGCTGATTACATTAATAGTTTGAGATTATCGACTCATGTAGGCCTACACAAGTATTCCCAAGATTTCTCATTACTGGTACTTTTCATTACAGTATTATTATTTTTATGAAGACAAGAAGACAAATCAGATATTTTGTATCGATTATAGCTCAATGTTTTTCCAACAAAACCAAGCTTTTATCAAAAAAATAACACCTGCACCTTTATTGAATCTATAGCACTGTTCAAATGAATGTTTCACCTATTATGTTGTGACTTCAAATTAACCTTAAACATTCATATCCAAACATAAGTGGGGGGGGGGGGGGGTAACTGTTCTCGCACAAATTCAAAGAACATGGGAAAAATAGTAACTGTTATTCGTTAAAATTTATAAATCCCAGAATGCTCATGTCACATCACCCTAGCTGGATTGCTAATTTTTCTGCAAGTGATTCAAGTCTAGAAACCCTACCAGAGGGTGAGAAAAGTAGGCGCAAAACAGATCTATAGCTGGGAAGTTGTTTTTGGTGCTTTTGTCATCGTAATACATTCTTAATACTTTTTAGCCTAAATTTGTTTGGATGTTTACCACGGGAATTTTCAGATTTGCCCATGCACCATAGTGTGGACACCACCTTAAATTTCCAGGTTTTCAGGTTTTGCACATGTAATACACTGTCTCTTTAAGCTCAACAAATGACCAGTGACCATGACAAACCAAATGTGATTCATTAAATCGAATTTTTAAGCAATTTTTTAATACATGTATTCACATTGAGGATAATAAACTTTTGTACGTGTATAGTAAATATTTCTATTTCTGAAACAGAATGCAATATTATTTCTGACCAGAATGTGTTATTGTTTAAGATGTAGGTCATTCATTATATTACTCACAAAGTCCTCAATTTCTCATTAATTTAAAAAATATATTAATTTTAATCTTGTAGTTTAAAAATTAAGAAATTAATTTTTTATGCCATGCATTGCATACAAAATTGCGTTAATTATGCGAACACCTGCAACTATTGACAACTATGTCTGACACAAATGCTCTTGCATCAGGGGCGGATACAGGATTTTGTTAAGAGGAGGGGGGGAGCAATCACATGTTACAGTATTGGGGAAGGTAATTTTCTCTGGAAACTGGGCGGCCATTATTTTCTGGCTAAGGGGGGGGGGCAATTGATCCCCCTTCCTGTATCCGCCCTTGTCTTGATTGAAATTACTATCTAAAATACATAAACTTTTCAGAATGACTTTAAATTTAACCAATTGTCATTCATTATTAAGGTCAAAGGGCAGATGCAGTCTAGTAATTGTAGTGGTATAAATCTGAATGCTTGATTTTTTTAGTTTATTGGTTATAGTATTGTGAGTATATTTTAATTTATATCACAAGGACTAAGATCTTATTGACCACCCAGAAACTTTAGCATATATAGCCTCATTTATACCAGTTTAGCAGAGATTATTATGTCAACATTTTTTTGGTTGTTAATCTTGAAAAAATAGTTTTTTATACATAGACATTCGGAACTGCATGAGTGTAAATTTTATGTTTTTATGTTCAGTTCCTAATTTCACTTTTTCTTTGGGATAAATTTGAAAGAGAATATAACTAACAGCTGTATAGGCCTACAACAATCCAAATAAAAACTTAGGTTAAGAATGCGGTAAATTATTTTTAACATTTTCCAACGTATAAAAATCTATTTCATATATGCTTATCATGTAAGTCTATTCATCAGAACTGGCCTAGTAAATGGACCAGAAAAAGTGATGGCATTTCTTACTCTCAGGGTAATTTCATACATTTGTGCGTAAAGCCTAGGAAAAATTGCAACAAAAAACTCTTAACCTAGAATTTGCAGCAAACTTGAGATAACTAGGATAAGTATAGCATTATAAAAATGGCACGTATGTACATCTAACGATACGTGCTACATGTATACAATAAATTAACTTTGAACGAGTTTATTCAAAACGAAAATATTTTTTTTATGACTCAATCCAAGAATGCTCAATATATAGGCCTATATGGCGAAATCATTCAACTAAGGCCTACACACTTTCGAAATAATAAAATCCCAATAACTATACGTTATCCTATGTATATATTCATTATCCTATATATATATTTTGACATTATACAGTAGGATGATAATCATAACTGTAATTAAAATGTATTAATTGTTAACCATGAAAACCAAACATGGAGACCACCCAAGGCTCGAGCGTCATTCAATACAAATATCGATTATATTAGCAATTTTAATTCGTAAACGTATTTCTGATATAGTTTTATTCTCTAAAAGCAATTAAATTTAACGGCAAATTTACTGAATCAGCACTGTTTTATGTGTAATATATATAGTATACATAAATAACCTAATCATACGTGGGTGTGCTTATAAAATCTCAATCATATCATCCGTATAGTATCAATAATAATATATCATTCACAACTGGTTAATTACTCGTAATTATACTTGCAGTGCTGTGAGGATATTGAAATGTTAAATAAAGCACATGCTTGTATATTTACAAAGCATTTAATATTTTGTTAGTTTATAACAATTCCCACTTGTTATATTGCAAATTAAAAAAGCAAAAGATTGCTAAAATGCTCTAAATTCTATATAATATTTCACTGATATCAATCCTTAATTTTTATGATATCATGACACAATCAAACTTATCAAAATTAAAATGTATGTGGGTGTGATGTAGCATATGTCATGGGTGCGTAGAATTTTGGTGAAATTATTTCTTGCTGAGCCCGACCTATATTTTGGATGTAACCCTACCCTTGACCCTAGAACAATAAAAGTAACACCTATCTCCAGTAAAAAAAGAATTCACGTAGGAAGCTACAGCGCTATTATTTGACATCCATATTTATAGTTAAACTATATATATACATCCATGCCGCTGCAGTCATTAAAACAATATAGTACAATCATTACAAATAAACGGCTGTTGTCACAGAGGGTTTTCACACACATTTTTTAACCGGCTTCCAATAATTTAGGTTCTCAAATTCAAAATCTGTAAAGGTTTAGGGGGAAGGAATGGTCAAACATTTTAAAAATTGTGTGACATAATATGTGGATGGCCCCTGAGGTCCCCAACAGATGAAATAATGCCACGAATTATCATATTACTATTGTAATTTACGATCTATTATAAATGTAATAAAACTAACCATTCAACTATTTTGATGGCAGCACTGTTTTTTTCTAACAAATTCCAGCACATACAAAAAAGTTGAAGGAAAAAAGATGTATCATTGACATAGTTGACGTCTTGAATGCCTTTCGAATGTTGTGAAATGTATTACCCAAGAGAATAAATTGAAACTTACAGAAACATGTTTTTACTACTGTAAGCACATGTGCCGTCAATATCAATGTAGTAAAACCAGGGTGCACCAAAATGCGACCACACGATAGGAAATTAAATCAGCCGAACAGGTGCATACATCCAATGCCATAGAAAATGCCTCTACCAAATAAGCCTTGAAGCCAAAGTAATTTTGGCACTGATGAGAAAACAATGCTGTAGCAAAAAAAAAGTTTACAAAGAGGACACGAGGACACACTCGTTAAGCATCTTCAATTACACATGTAAAAATACATATTGCATGATTTATCACCTAATATTTCAAATAGATAGTGAAAACGTAATTTTTTATTTTAAAAAGCCAAACTAATTCTTTAGACAGTCTCTTCAGAGTCAAAACTATAATGACTTACGAGTATCCACAATTGTAATGAAATGCATGTAGACTAGAAGTTATTAAATAAACAAAAGGTGACTAGATAGTCCAAAAATAAAAATATTCCATTGGTTGTTGTTTGGCGATGTTTCGGCCATCTTAGCATGCAATGAGACATTAATGCAGACTCTATATTTCGGTTTTTGGTGTTGGTGTATACTGCATTTTCAGTGCTTGATAATAGCCAACAGTAAGATGGTTATCATGGTTGAAACGTCGTGACACAACAACGAATAAAATATTTTTGGTTTTTGACTAGTTAGTCTCACTTTCTTCGTTTAACTATATTAACTATAATCCATATTCGTATGAATGTGCACATGCAAGTAAGAGTTTAATTCCAAGTCTTGCTCCTCATGTTTAAACTCGGAAAAAAATAATAAATATAATATAGGAAATTAAGCATAGTAGTAGCTCCATGCATATATCATTTATAAGCATTAAATTTTTTAGTAATCTATAGACATAATTCTTTGACTTTATAAGCATCCCTGAACTTTCAGGAATCACTACTAAAATTCTGCAATTCTGCAATCTCAAATTCTCAAACACCAAAGAAAAAAAATACAGAAATATATATGGAAAAGATTTTGAACCATCATGATCTTGGCTAATGTGCCATTTTCATTGGCACATTGGGCACAAACTAATTGGACGAATTACATCATCACACAAATCTGCATGCATGCACTGGACTGAAATGCTTTATCCACCAAACAAACTGGATTGGTCAGCAATTCATGATGAAAGTTCAATTATGCTGAAAAGGAAATTGAAGTTGTGACTTCAACAGAGGACATCACATGTCTCTACTATAGAACGTGGTCTAGACGACGATTAAAAAAATTCAGAGCTTTATTTGGCTAGTAAATAAGATACGCATGCATGGAGCTAATTCTCCGACAAAGTTCTATATTTGCTGAATACTGGACAATCTTTTCTTTAATTGATATTGCATTTTTAAAGGCTTAGTTGTCTTTGAGTTTTTTTCTTATTTTCAAATAGATAAAACCCAATGATATTAATAATTCCACAGATATATCAAATTAAATGGGCATAACGATCGATATAATGAGTATTAAATCTTTATAATCGTGTAAATGTATATTGCAATAACCATAAAAGGGAATATATATCCTAGCTTTTCCAAGATAAGTTTAGTTTGCACCAGTTTGAAAAAAGTATTTATTTCTCGAATTACCGTTATAGTTATGCTGATCGAAAGGAATTCGTTTCTATCATTATATACCACTTGTTCATTGGACTTGAACCACTGTATATACGATGACCAATTTATATAATCAAATTAATCAAGCAAACT
The DNA here is from genome assembly GCA_034700285.1 of Proteroiulus fuscus. Lineage (NCBI taxonomy): Eukaryota > Metazoa > Arthropoda > Diplopoda > Julida > Blaniulidae > Proteroiulus > Proteroiulus fuscus. The sequence goes on along the minus strand of JAQIXP010004593.1, from coordinate 4,052 downwards.
TTGTGATCTGACAAAAAAAATGTTTTCACCAATTAATGAATATCATATATATTATACTATATAAATTCAGTATATATTTCACTGGTTACACTTATATATAATTAGCAATTAGCTAATGATTCAGCTAATAATGCATATTATAAGTTACATGTAGCTAATATATTTTGAATAAGTAATTCTGATATTCATAACATATTGCACCTATAGTAGATGATGGTTTCACATTACAATTCTGCAATCCGCATTATTGTAGTGGAATAATTTTTTACTTTTTTATTTCAAAATAAGCATTTGTAAAATTAAGTATACATGTATGTATAATATGGTGTTCAATTCAATCTAAATTTATAATGAATGGTTAACCAAAATGTATACAATGCAATTGTAAGTGTGCACACTTCCTGGTGTAATTGATTGAAATCTTAGTACATTTCACCTTTCCCCTACTACTTAATATGTATATGTACCATAAACCCACCTAGCTTGCCCAATAATGATCTATCTTTTTGACAAGTGTTCTAGTTCTTAAAATGCTGTATGACACTCACGTTTGTACTATTACATTAGTTGTCTATTATGATGAAAAATGTTTAGCATTAGGAACTGAAAGAAAGGATTTATAGTTACGCTACTATATCAAAATCATGGCAATCACATACATGTTTTTAACAGTGCGAGAATTTGTGGCATCCTGTAAATATTATCATTAGTTAAGGATATAAGGATGGATGCGGATCAATTAAGCTAAGATATGTTTTAATATTTTCAGTGATTAAAAGTAAAGATAATGACTGCTTTAATATCATAACTGCCTGTTCATACTAGCTCTGTCCAGTTTTATTAAAAGGATTAATTACAATCTGCTTTTAAATTAACATGGAAGCCAAGTTAAAAAAAAAACAAAGTTTAAAAAATATACAAATATCCACCAATGTGTTTCAAGCTACATGGTTAGGTCTATCAGCACACAAGTAAAAAGAAAATATTTAAACTATAGTTTATATTACATTTTAAAGATGTCTGGTATATGTTGACGTAATTAAAGCTATGCAAATTTTGTAGGTTTATCATAACTGTAGGCGATTTTGCATATAGCTAATGCTTATTTTGCAAAAATTTAACAGGACACTTGACCAATTTCAAGCTGCAAGAGCTCCCTTAAAATGTTGTTAGTACTTTTATAATAATTATAATTAGAAATGCAACGATGAAAATATCAGCTCATGGAAAAAAACCATTGTTTTCAGGTGATGTCAAATATAGGGTGGCCACTGATTGTTTGGTTTACTTTTGAAACTTTTTATATGCACACACATGCAGAACATTATAACTTTAATTAAAAGTTTCTAATATAGGATTTCCCTATTTGATATTGTGTACTCGTATAGTAAACCTGATGAAAATTGTTTTAAAAAATTGACATTTACCTCTCAAAATAGTTCAAAAATTCCTTCTAACACCTTTTATTTTTTTATGTCAGCATTCACTATACTGTAAATAGTATCCATTCTCATAATTTGACATCCATGCTACTGGATCAACAAAAGCATATATTTGTTTGGAAGCACTTGGAAGACAAGAAAGCAATTCAAATATCAAGGATTTTTCCATTGTATACATGACTCGTAATCCATTTACTAGGAATACCTGTAAACTGAAATGCCACACCTGGTGGACAATGGTATCCTCAGGCAATGTGGATATATTATGGGCATACATGTAATTGCCTTTTCACAAAAAAAAACCTCCAGACGGTCGGCTCACTATAGGCTCGCACACCTGTGCCCTTTTATCCAAAGATGTTTGTAAACATTACCTACCAAGCCGGTTATTATACTCTACACAAGCCTTGCTAAAGCTTAGTTAGTATTAGGAAAACGAAACTTAATGAAAATTTTATTACTCAATAAAATGGCGCGTTTAATATTTTTAATAGCACCATTTAGATATTAATAAAAAGTAAGCTGATATGCACATGCAGACAGGTGTTACTATATTTAAATCATTATGGCGAATGTATATTTAGGATCAACTTTGCCATGTTGCATAGGGTATCAATACCTCTGACCATGGAAAATGGCTCTGAACTATTGATGCCCTCCTTGGGAAGGAAATAATATTATATATATACCATATCCGACCAACAAACACGTGTTTATTTAGATATCTTATAAGGTGTGGTGAATGTTTTAAATGTTTCACATATATAGGCAGAATTATGATATTTTCAATTGTAATGCTTGCAATTCCAGAGTTTAAAATTCAGGGAGCAAAATTTTTGTATATTTGTATATGAGTGCCCATTAAGATGACATATAAAAACAATATGTGTGCAATATTGAAATCATTTCACATGCAATTCACACTTTTCAGTTGTAATGTAAGACTCGGTTAATCAAATTTATTTTGGTCTGTGGTAATTTCCACATGCGAGCCCAGATTTGCAGTATTTTCACGAAAGGCCTATTTGGTGAGAGTTACTATTTATTAATCAAAGTTTAACTTTATAGCCTTCAAGGTTGAAAAAATGAATAACAAGATTGCATTAATCGTTTTGGGAAAAAAAATAATCTGCAATATCATAAATATGAAAAGGATGTGCATAATACTATATCATTTTGGAATCCATTTTTTTTCAAAAAAATTATATGTAATCTTATAGGCTATGTTCAGTAATGTATAAACCAAAAATGAAAAACTATCGTAATGCGTTTACCTATAGCAAAATTATCATTAAAATATACACTTTAACCCAATTTTATCACAGAAAACTGCTAAATCGGTAAACCCCAAAAGCATAACCCATTATAAATAATACTTATTACTTTAGCACTCTATAATTAAAGACAATATTCTGGCACCACATTATAGTTTTTGGTTAATCAACATGCACCTTAACTGACAGATCATCAAACAGAAAGTTCTGATACTAATGCCACAATTCAATTCGACGGGAGTTTTACACAAAAGTGGGCATGCCATATATTGAACTATATAAACTTTACAACAACATCAATGTGGTATTCCCCAAAGATGGAGGCACGTTCACTCACTGTATACAATTTTACATTCTCAAAACTCTTTACAAGTAATTATAGCCTATATGTCAAATCTGGTTCACGTGATCATGTCGTTTAAAGCAAAGTTATTTTATCACCTTTCCTATCTATATTTTCCATCAAATAGTTCTTGCCTTTATTTTATGAGGTACTGATGAAAGACTTCTGTCAACGCCGTGCTGCGATTATATTCTTGCATTGCATGACTATATATATATTTCCTTCCATCTCACTTCAAAGAAAATATTTTATTGTATTTGATTTTAATGTTGTTTTTTCAATTGACGGTGACAATTATGACTTAGGGCTTTTTTTGTTAATAGTTGTATACACATGCATGTACAGATACAGAATGAAGCACCTTGCTATGCTCGTTTTTTGTGAATGACCCTCACCAAATTTCAAAGTATAGGATTATAATCGTTAGCAAATGATTGTGATATAGGACTTTAATCTCTTCTCGTCTGGAAATACTCTAATATGTCAATGTACGACAAATGTGCATTAAATTGCCAACTATTATTTTTTATATATGCCTAGAGTTGATCTGTACAGACATGTATGCACAAGCTGTGCAATAAGATATCCAAAGATAATAGAGTAGCGAAAAATTCCACGGGTGATGTTGGTTGGTTGGTTGGTTGGTTGAAAATACAGAAACTATAAATGGGCAGCCTGCTATCAGTGTACGCCTAGGCCTATATGCATATGATATTACAGATTCCCTCAATGCCAATTCCAAGAATAATTATAATATCTTTTAGGTTACTAAAATTATAAATCATAACTGATTTAATCCAAAATTAACCATACCTCTGAATTGAAACGAATTTCTAGCATTTGTCCATCAAATGAACATCTGTGACGTGCATCACTCATCTAACCTAACCATTTTGTTTTGGAATTTATGCAAATTCAATAGAGACCACGATCATAGCAAGAGGCGGTGAATGGCGGTGGAATTTTCTACAAATGATTTGCCTATTTTTGATA
>JAQIXP010004592.1:0-11343 GCA_034700285.1 Proteroiulus fuscus | reverse complement strand
GCGATAACACCAAAAATCTCAACTTGCCAGGCCTTATTATGCATAAAATAAAAAAAAAATCTTAGTAGGCTGTGGTTGAACCCCATATTCCCCATGCACAATAAGGGACCGTTCATACATTTAAATTACTCTACACAATTTATTGACAGATTTTATGACCGCCCTCCTCGTCTATATCAAAACTCCTTTTATCATCAGATACTCTCAGCCAATTCAATTTACGTTATTTCTGATTTAATTTTGATATGAAATATGTTTGACATTTTAAGAAATTCAATTACAGATCTAAAAATAGTATCGAAATATTTCTCGTTATCAAAGATTTATTTACTTATTTATCATTATTTTTTTTTAAATTATTAATATTACTTTTTGTAAGTAAAATTTACGTTAAAATTGTACGTAAATACGCGCACAAAATAATAGCAAATTTTCTTTTTTGCATCTTACTCACAAAAAATACTTCCAATACGTCAGATTAACATAAATTGATTTTCGGATGTGTTATGTCTTTAAATCTATTAATTTAAAGCAAAAAGTTTACTTCATACTTACACTCTGTTCGAAACGGCCATCTTTGTATGCATCGGCAATATTAAGTGTCTGCAATTAAAAGTAAAAAAAAAACTAATTTTGATAATTAATTAATGTAATTAAACAATACGAGCTCTTAACTTAATTGAAATCAAATTTTCTGAACATAAAGAAAATGCCATTTTATGAACACTAATGATTCAACACTCAAACTTTCTAAAGCAGAGAATCGATTGCTACAGTTCGGTAGTCGCCATAAAGGTCTACAACGTGTCATAAGAAAGCCCTATACTATCAGAAAATACCCTACAAAATGGCGCTCTCAGTTCATATTTATGTCAGCAGGGAGCAGATTTTAATGTTGATAGCTAAGCACGTTAAAAAACAGCTGCATTTTATGGTCCTGCCTCTTGGCAAACGTGGCTTTAAAGTACCTATAAGTACGTCACACCCGAACAATCTAGAGGCACATCCATAAAGTACATTCTCGTACAAATCAGTTCACCTTTAAACAACACTATAAAAATTTCCAAAAAAAAAATAAAAATTTTGTTGGATACATCATATGGCTGAATTCTAGGGCCTCATAATACAATCAACGGCACTTAATGGCGTTCACCCTTAATACAAGTCCTTAATTGGTATTGAGGGAAAAAAATCATACAACGGCTATAGACTAACGAATGCTGTTCTCAGATAACAAAATGCGCAACCCACATGTTATTGTGAACAGAATTAATTAATTGTGGATTTAATTAATCAGCCGTTGCCTTCTTTGAACAAACCATTCACTCTGTTCATATCAATGTGCTATATAAAATGACAAGCCAACATTACGTCTACCCAGCTAACAACATGCTTTTATTGGCAATTTCAGAGAAGAAAAATTAAAAAAAACATTAAATTTGAAAAGGACTTCGTTGTCATTTTAATGCATTCACATTTTTTTTTTTTAAAAAAGGAATAATAATTTCGGAAAAAATGCTTTCAAGATGTACTAGATCTGATAGTTCTCCACATTTTGGTATTTTTGCTTTCTACTACATGTACGTAAGAAACTATATTAGCTGGCCAATATATACATTACATGCATAGCAGTTTCAACAACGTCAGTTTCACCAACAGAGTGCATCAATCTGTTACGCAACAGGCGGATACTGTATTGCTAATGTATTTTAATATAAATAAGAATGAAATTGAAAAATAAATTAATAATTTTTAATGAAAATTAGCTCAATTGCCCATGGTAACCGGTTAACCAGTCAGAAACTTCAACCATGGTTCATTATTTACACACCCAGTGAAAGAATCAGTTAAGCTACGACTTCTGTTTCTTACGCCTAATTAATTCCTTTTAACTTTCAAATGTTTAATCTTGATTATATAAAGTCAAAGAATTGAAATTTTGTTGATTTCACTCGATTGGGATTTTTTTTAGTCAGAATTTTAAACATTTTGTTACCACAGCAACACTGATGTCATTAGACCGATAGCACACATTAACTCTTTTGAAATGCGCACGGCACTCGTAGATTCACGTAGAAAGAAGAAAAATACCATTTTGTTGCCATCATGTGCAACTAATAATCACGTATTCCTAAAGGAATACATCTTAATTTTCATAGTTAAATATTTAGCCATTAAAAGCTCTCGTATTCTATAGAGTCAATATTTGAGTACAAAATTTTATCCTAAAATAGATATCTTTGTAAAGCTAAAGCAAAGGCTAATATTAAACATATTTCTTCATTGGGAATTGAGCCCACAACAGCCAGCACACCACAATTTATATTTTCAAATAATATTTTTCATCATTCTACGAGCTCGTATTACCTGCTTTTTTAATAATTTTAAAAAATATTGAAGGAGTATTAAACTCTAAAAAAACCCAATTTTTTCCACACGACTTTACAAGGCAAAAAATCAAACCTAATCTAAAGCTTTATCATCATCGGCTAGTTTAATAAAAGAAATCTAGAAAACTAAGTTCAAAAAATGTAGATTTAAATATAATAATTAGCTGCTACACAAAATATAGAGACAAAGTCAGTAAAAGTTTGAAAATGTCTCTTAAAAAGTTAATCCGATTAGGGGGAAAAATAGGGTTTTTATTTGGAGTTTATTCCTCTTTAGCACATGCATTAAATGGCAATTCATCATACTTGTAATTACCATCAGAGCTCAATTGAGCCAACTTTAATTAAGTGGCCAATTGAAAAGATAAATTTCAAAAAGGTGTTATTAATTACCTCCCCAGTAGTGGCCACTTGACCGGTAATGCCTATATTAATCGGAAACCGTCCTTCAAAAGGGCTGAAAGAGAAAAGAGGCGAAAATACGATATAGTCACTTTTATCGAAAGCCTGAATTGATTGATTAAAATGGTTTACTTTTCAAGCAAACACGGCTCGATCCTAAGAGACTGTTCAAGTTTTACGTAACACGGCAAAATGGGAGAAAGTAAGAAACAAAACTAACTGATGTTTCAGACGTTAAACATGCAGAAGATTCGTCTTTGTACAATTTTTATACTGCTTTTTTATTTAGGTTGATTTCTACCAGTTAATACTGCAGTTTTTCCAGTTTATGTTTAATAAATACGATGAGTTTTCCTGCATTTTAGTGAGGAACAACTTCTTTTTTCCTGGCTAAGTATATGTTTTTGCAACCGTTATGTGACGTTGGTGGGGAGAATGTCTAAACTCAACCTTACGAACAGGATGATCCCTAAGAAAAAGTAATCTAGATTTCTTCGTAAAATCTAGACAATATGGCTAAAAACTACTAATTTTTAAAACCGAGAATTCTGAAATAAAAATAATTCTTAAACATTTAGATTTTCGCCTCACAATCCAAATTTTGATCAAAAAAATTTTGATTCGGATCTCATTTTTTGCAAATTCTGGATTACTAAAATCAATATTCTATTAAAATTTGATCTGCAGTCTAAAAACTAAAAATCATAATTCCCAAATCACAATTTTATCAAACTCATGATTCCTAAAATTACAATTCCATGAAAATTTCGATTTTGGTTTCAAAAATCAAGACTTTTGGGCCTAAATAAAACAGATTTGTAAACTAATTGAATTCAGACATTTTTTTCTTCAAATATAATCATTTTTTGTCGGGGGGAACGGGTCTCCAAATTACAGTAAAAACCATTACGGAATATCTGAACAGTTCATAACCTACATCTCTTGGCAACTATATTATACAATGAATGCACACACCTTGTTCTAGATTCAGCCTCGTTGTTAGCCATATCGCTCATTTCCAAATCAAAAACTCTTGAAAACGTTCCCTGCAAATACATCAAAAATTAAAATAATTTCAAAAAACACGAGCCTAATAACAAAAGAGCATATACATTGCGTGGGTAACGAAGCCCACAGCTTTCGTATATTGGCTACGGATGTGGTTCGACCTTATCTCAATTTTTTTTAATGCAATTTGAAAATGTTTTCATATTTTTTTACAGCAAAAAAAAATTATTAGGGCAAAGCAAAAGGTGTAAAAAAAATTAGAAACTCAAAAATTCTTTTTAAACTTAATTGGTGATATAGGTCAATGTCTTGTTTTCCCACGTAAACAAATTATCAAAAACCTTTCGTGATTTGTTTGACAGAAATTGTTTTCGGCACCACAACTCTCGATTCATAAAATGACTGAACTGCAGTCCAGTTAATTCTTTAGCTGAATTTATAATGTTGCAATGCTAAGGAGTTACTGTTCTAAGGAACGGGGGTACAGAAATTTCGAAATAAAAAGTATAATGTACTTGAAATCAGCTTACGAACCTTCGACGAAGGATGCACGAGTAACACTTGACACCTAATGCACTGCAACAATGACTGTGTGTGGGTCATTATTCGATAGACGACTTGCTCGATTGTGCTTTGCTCTTCGAAGACCATTCTTGCCAAATCGAGTAAAACCTAAAACAAACGTAATTTGTTATGTATCAGGAACAGAAGTGCCTTGGAAAATTTAGGGTCACCCACTGACAGACAACGTTTACAAAAAAAAAAATTGTAGCTATAAGCTCTAAGCCTCATACCCCAATTTCGACCATCCTATATAGGAGGAATATTTTGTCAAAATATTACATCTGTTTTTTCCCATGATTTTTTGATTAATCATTTTTTTTTATAAAAAGCACCTATAATTACAAAAATTTCTGCTAAAAATAAAAAAGATAAAAATATAGTTTGTTATATAAAAGCAAATTTTTATGCAAAAAATGAATTTCTTTTGCTTATTATAATGACAAATAAGCATACTTGGCCAAATAATATATTCCAACAACTGAATATGGCATTAAATTTGGGGCTAATGGGAAAATTAAATGATCTGAGAATGGCTAAAAATGACCTAACTATATGAAATTTCGGAAAATCAAACTAAACATATGAATATAAAAAAATATACAGAAACCATGCCCACATTTTAATTATTTTTTAGAAAAGTCATGATTTACAATTCACAGTAAGTTTGATTAAAATGTTAATTAAAAACCCATAATAACTTTTATTTGCCTTATTTTAAAAACAGGATGAAAAAAGAGAATTTTCCCATTAACAATTCTCTAAATGTTTTCTCAGCATTTTCTCAGCACAATTAAAAATAAGTTGTTAACCTTTACATAATTTGAACCAAAAAAATGCCTTACTTGATTTCTTTTGTTTTCCAATTGTGACCTTTCGTACAGTTGAGCATTTCGAATACCAATGCCGCAGAACTTGAGATATGAAGCGAATACCTGGAACAAAAAGTAAATCACAATCATTCGTAGTATTGTAAAGTAAATGGCAGCTTTCCATTTCCAGAATGTCCAACTTTTTTTCTCATTCACCATCAAGTTCATTAACATTTTGTATTGGAAGAAATATTTACAGTATGGCAATTATACGTAAAAAAAATTTACTAATTATTTCCGAGTCTGGGAGATATTATGAATTTTTTTAAATAATACAGTACTGCTCTTGAACATTTTAAAGTCACCAAAAAGCACCGTGATTAAATTCATAAAATACTAATTTTCAAGTCCCCTGACAAGAGCACTTGCAACTTTCATAAATAATAACTATAGATACATGAGAATTCACAAAGAATAAACATAAAAATTAAGTTAAGTACGAGAAAAATTACAAAAAAGAAAATTGAACTTCAAGCAAGTACAAAATAATTTGGGTATTAAAAATTATGATTTCCCCTCAAGCCAGTGAACACAGCAAATCTCACCTTTTCATCGCTAGCATCAAAGGGATGCTCCACTTTATCTGTCATTTTATTGATGACCTGTGCAACTCCGATGACCTCTCCCATGCTGTCCTTAATGGGCATACACAAAACACTTTTGGTCCTATAACCTGTTTTTTGATCGATGTAGTGGTTGAACCTACTGTCCTGAACACGAACGAAACCAAGTTATAAACTCCGTAACAACGTTTTCCGGACAAGTAACAAAAATGCCTATTACCATGTACGCGTCAGGTATGTTGACGGACTCCCCGGATTCGGCGACGTAGCCGACGATGCCGGTTCCCCACGGAACCCGTATTTCGTCTATTTTTTCCATCTGTTGAATAGTGGATTCGCTACTCACGTCAAAGAGTGAGCTGACCAAACATCGATTGTCAGAATTCTTTTCGCCGTGAATCAAAAATAAGGAGCAGCGATCGGCATTCGTCAGAATGCTAACATTCTGGAGAATTTTGTGACAGAGACTTCGGACATCCAAATCGTTGCAGATATCCTTCACCAATTCAAAAATTAACTCTCGTTCGTCCAAAGCTGTTAAAACAGTAGAAACTGAAAATTATTTTGACAAGACTTTGCATTAAACTGACAAATCCGGAAAAATTTTTATGGCATTAAGCGTGAGCTACCTAGCCTATGAACTGGTTTTATAATTGACAAAGCCAACAATTTTCCCATTTTATTAGAATAACAGAAGGAAAATTTTCTCCCGATCATAAATCTGGCTCCTAGTGCGTTTATTATTTTTGCAAAAAACATTAATTTTGTGGATAAAGAAATGTCATTTGTCAATTAAAGGCTTTAATTCCCGTACAAAAAATAACCTAGATTACTTGAAACAAAAATTTCAAGATTATGTGCAAATCTAATTTATTTAGCTTTAAATGGGGTTTTTAAAATTTAAATCGAAATTTTCATGGAATTGTGAATTCAGAAATCAATTTCTTTCTATAATTGTGATTTTGGAGTCAATATTTTGAACCGAAAATTTAAAATCACAAGATTAAGGGCCAATTGTACCAACAAGGATTAACTTTAACCCACTGTTAAGCTTAGGTTTTTCTCTACATTCCTGAATTTTCATTGGCCCAAATCGGTCACATGATCAAAATAACCTATGCAGGGTTAAGACTTAACTGTGGTTGGTACAATTGGCCCTTAGAAGTCAAGATTTCGTCAAGATCGGGATTTCCAAAACATTATTTCAGACCGGAATCCAGATAACGATGTGAAAATCTAAATTTGTTAGATGTGATGATTTCGAAAATCCTGATTTTTGGACCAAATAATCTAAAATGTGTTTTATATTTTGATTCGAGCCAGTGGCACTGTTAACCTTATACTAACTGTTCTTCAAATAGGTACTAGCCGATCGCAGAATAGGTAAACCAAGCAACTACAGATTTTACAAAAACATTTTGAATCCTGCCAAACAACCTTTACCTCTCAATTCCATCCGACTCCTTCGATGCACCCTCGGAGCAACGTGAATGCAATCCGGGCCATGCGTAGGACTTAAGAAAGTGGGAGTTCCATCGATGGTAGTCACGATGGGCTTCAGAAGACCTCCTCTCTCAAATTCGTGGGCCGAAATCTTTCGTACGGGCGTCGTATTCCCGGAGCTAGATTTCGAAGGACCGCTGGATGGACTACCCAATCCCGATTCCTGCCAAATGCTTTGCGGAATGGCGTGTAAAATAAGCCAACTGTCCACCATCTGACGAGTCGCCTTTCTGAAATACAAAACGATGACTTTAAACACTCTGAGGAAGTTAATTCATACAGCCAAAACATTACATGACACCAATTATTAGCACATCAAAACTGTCCTTGGCTAGAGAATGATAACGTCAAGTTCGAAATTATGCAACTGCCAAACCCATATTTTTCCCAAAAAGTGTTCATAAGCTTATACTGCCTGTGCGAAATACCGTATAAAATAGTCCTGCGTGAAATCCGGATGTTCGTCAAGCCACGCTGCCACTCTGGTATATTCTTCGTTATATGTGGTAACTCCATTATTCCTTATCAAAGAAGATGCTGAGGATAGTGTGTCTTGAGAATTTGCGTTCATGGCCACCATGGTCAGTTCATCATCCCTGTGGCCCCGGCCTGAGAAATGAATCCTTCATGCAATCAGTGAAACATCAAACGTGATTGTGACTCAAGTACAAAAAATAACTTTGGTAAAAAAACGTCCTATTTTGCGAGCATTCATAGAATAAGAGCACGTTTAGATTTTTTTTTAAATCTATTATGCAAATGTCAGGTAAACTTTATAAAATAGGTGGTTTATTTGACTAGGAAATCCCCCAAGAGGAGAGACAATGGAGAAACCACAAAATCAATTGTGGAAATTGACTCCAGGATCTCCCTTCACTAAGCTAGACGCAAAATTTACAACTTTAATTTTCCGAAATTAGAGGATCTTCATTGATAAATATAGGTTTTTACGCAGAAATCATTTTCAAAATTATGGTAACACATTTCTGCACAAAAATTTATAGTAATCTTCAGCAGAAAACTAGCTTTATCACATTTCTTCAGAAGCAGATTATGTTTCTACAGAAGACTTTACACAGCTTGCATTTTTGTGGAAAGCTACTTTGTAATTTTTCTGCAGAAATTCGTCACCTTAACTTCTGAAATACGTTTTCTGCGAAAATCTGCGGCGACACACTTGTTTTTCATAAAGGACAACTTTACATAAATTTGCATCACGTTTTTTTTTTCAGAGAATTCTTGTTGTTATTGTTAGGGAGCCATGATAATGTTATTCAATCAATAGTTAGTTTTCATGAAATAACTGTGACTTCATTATCAATTGGTACTTTGTGTAGTGCAACAGAAGTTGATAAAAATTACAAAAGCTTATTACATAGTTAGCAACAGTGCACGTTTTTAAATAGTTGCCAACAGTCCAATGTTAATATTACAATTAAGGAAACAGGATCAAATGTTTAAATTTAGTTTTTCTTCTTAATTAAAGTTTCATCGCTTTATTAATGTAAACGGACTTCTGTCGACTTTTTAAACTTTTGCGTAGTCCCTAATATTAGGAACAACAAAGCACCAGTCCAACTAAAATCTTTCAAATTAGTTTAAAATCTTTACTTAAGAAACCATTAAATTTTTTTTACAATTTCAAAGATTGCTAAAAAATCTATTTAAATATTTTAAAATATTTAAGTTATATTATTTTCTAATTAACACTCCCCTTTTAAAAAAAACTCCCATAATGCACTATTTGACACAAAAAAACCCAATTTCCAATTATTTTAATAAGGGACAAATACCAGTTGGACGTTGGTCATCATAGATGGTGCTTATACTTCTGAAGTGCTGCGCAGAAAATGACGTGCCAATGAAAAGGTGTAGGAGGGGCAATAATAAAAACCACCAAAGTTCACAAATGTCATTTATGAGGATTCCCCATAACAGTAGATGACTATAATGGCTGATGGCTAACGGATTGCAGCCATCCTTTTACGACATTTTTACGAAAAATGTTGCGACTAGTAGGCACAAAATTAAAATGGGATGTATAGCCTACGAGCTCGTAGCCTAACCTAATGCGACTCCTGTTTGAAATTCTTTTTCATTCCCATTTAGTCCTAAACCTGACGCAAGAGGCGCTCATTACAGCGACTATAGTGATCCCGAGCAAAAGAACGGCGTAGATTTCCATTGACTTGTAATTGCCAGTAATGGGATATTTACGCTGTTCTTTTGCTCGGTTTCACTATACCCTGCCACCAGCCGGCTATAACCGCGACACTTGCGCCACCTGACATGGATTCCAGGGGTACGACTGCCCTGGCCCTGCCACCAATAGGACAAGCTACATAGGGCCACCAGACAACGAAGAAAAATCTTACCTGGATACCGGAGTTGACTCCATACGACAGGAGGTACTAATTTTAGTGGGGCGGCCAGCTTGACAATTGGCATAGGCACTAGAAAAATAGAAAAATAAGAAATTAGGATTATAAAATATAAAGAAATTCACATTTTTCTAAATAAAAATTAACAAAGTGTCTCCACCACCTAGAGAAAGCTCCTTAAAACTCATCAGCACCTGTCCCATTTTCGGTGGCAAGCGAAAAATTCTGGGAATTTGGAGGACGGCGGCCATCTTGGGATTGGTGAAAATGGGCAATAATATTCACCTTGAATTTTTTAAAAGTTTAAAAAGAGGGTTTGGACGGAACTGCTTTCCCATCTGGGATGTAGCCGGTAAAAAGAGATAAATTTCAGTATCAACAATGACTTGGCAATTGACCAAACAAACGCTAAAAAGGTTACGACAAATTAACATAATTTATTAATATTAAACAAGAGGACTGAACGGATTCTATGCTTAGCTCAGACTTTTATCTACACAATGTACACACACACACCAAAAAAAAACAAAAAAAAAACATAAATTTAATTAATGTGACGCCACCAGACACCAACTTTCAGACGTCTGACCACGTAACAATTTAATCCAATTTTTAAAAAATAACCACATTACATTTTTTGCTCAAAAAACTACTCATATGTAGGCCTATTTCTGAAAAACCCTTGCGTGTCATTCACCCTGTTCAATATTAACCCTCTAAAACAGTAAAGCCTTAATTAAGCCATATTCACACTAGAACACTTTTTACGTTTGCTTCCGCTGCGCATGTGCTGTAGTCACAATCCAGTCTAGTTTTTCCATTACTTCCTGGGTGACCCCCCCCCCCATGGACGTCCACATAGGAGGCACTTAATTGCCCACCTTCTTTGGCTCGAGCTATTATACTTAAACTCACATTTATTAAACCCAACTAGCGCACCTAGATAGGGTTTGCCCCCTCCCAGCCCCCCTCCCTTCCCCAATAATCCTGTAGACGCCCAAGGTGTCCCCCCTTCCTCCCCAATTCCCCCATAGTTGTAACCTAGGTCAAGGGGAGTGGGGGGTCCAATATTGTTCCAATATGACCTCTTTTGGTGGAGGGGTCAGCTCACTTGCCCTTAAGTTATACATGTACACGTTTTGCAAAATTTTAGGGGATGGAGGGGATTTGGGGTCGGAAGCCCCCCAGCGGATTGGGAAATATTTTAAAGAAATCGAAGCTATCATAGACAAAATGTTGGTCATGGGGGTGGGTTTTTAACCCCAAACCCCCCTTATCTGCGCGCCTGGGATGGGGGGGGGGGGGAAAGCGATGGCCTGCCTGTCCCCCACTCGAAAAAAATCCATCACTGCTATTACGGTCTCTAGTAAAACAAGACAACAGCCAATATCATAGGGTCCACTAAACTGTTTCAATACAAAATTTCCAAAAAATATGAGCTTTTATGACTTTTTGGATAAAAGTATAGCCTAACATATTACTTTTTAGATATTTTATTTACTAAAAAGAAATACTCCTGTAATACAGGAATTCAATTGCACTAAAAATTGAGGCGTCAAAAAATAAGTTTGAAAAATCACCAGGTTTCATTTAAGGGGGCTGTCCACACTATCAACAAAATGCATGCTCCTATGGGAATCTCCATGTTAAGTACCGGTACAAA
>JAQIXP010004591.1:0-11344 GCA_034700285.1 Proteroiulus fuscus | reverse complement strand
TTACCAATACTATTGGTATACTGGTACCAATACTATTGGTATACTGGTAATTTCATACTGGAATTTTCACTAGGGTACTCTTGGCGGACTAGTCATAATCTTTGCTTATGGCTTTGAATAATGGGTAATCAATCAATTAATTTGCTTCGGATTTTACCAACTTATTCATGTTTTTTTTTGTATAAATACTTCTAGCTTCTAGTATTAGGAATGCCGAATATTAGAGTCCCAATCTGAAAAAGTTGGTTGTAGGAAGAAGACCATGAAAATTTGGAATAGGCACAGAAATTACAATTGGATTTGAGCTCACCAAACAATAAATAAAATGTTCTGGATTCATGGATTTGGATGAAAATAGAAAGCCCAAATAGGCACCATTTTATTTTAATTTTACTGACAGTGCGTAGCGCCCTCTAATGGATAAAAGGCATTAGCACTCATGAAACACTAGACATGCATGTCCTAGAGGGCGCCACCAAATGTTCGTATTGGCTGACATCTAAGGATAAATGGCGCCTGATGTGTAATTGGCATACGTCGTAATTCTTCAATATGAAAACTTTGCTGCACTTATTATTGCCACAGCCATCTAGTAAGTGTGAACAACTTAAATATTACTTGCTACAATGTGGGACTTTCCCTTTAATGAAAATAAAGTACTTAAACCTTCTGGGATTTGCTAGTTTGGCTCAAAGTTTATAAATATAAATTTACAATGTTGTAAATCCATAAATCCAAAATAAAATGGATTTCTTGACAAGAGCTACAATGACTACAAGAGGCAATATTGCCGAACGTGGCAGCTATTGTTACATATTTCACTGCAAAAATGTCTAGGTTTGTGGGGAAGACGTTAGTCTTGTAGTTCCCCCCCCCCCCCCCGGGACCCCATCTCAATTACGTCAATGAGCACGATGTTATCCCATTTTTCTGAACTTCATTGGCTCAACTGACTCTGTCAACTGCTTGGATCTGATAATGAGCTTCCCTCAGATTAACGATTGCAATTAAAATAAATTTAATATAAAATGTTATCCAAATCGAAATATACAAGAGTGTAACTACACAAAATATGGCCACCCTTTGGCAAATCAGAAAAAAACAAAAGTGTCTATCAAAACGTGTTATCATTGCATTTTCTACCCTGGGGTACATCATGCCCCTTGTTAACCTTCCATCATAACTCATAGGGTCAGTAAAAAATTTCAAAACCATTTTTTTGAAGTTTTATTATAATACGAGTTTGACCAATAAATGTTTTTATGCGACTATTTAATAGGGTGTTGGCTATTTTCGTATCACATTCCAATCCGTTTTTTGGGGAATGTTTTTGTCCGATTCCGCTTCCTATTTACTCGCCCCTCAGGTACTACTTTTATCCCTCGTTTAGCTACTGGGCCAAATTGTAGAGTTCAACAGTTTTAAATTTCACCTTCATTTTTTTTCATTGTACAACCTTCCACTGGGTCATCCCGACACCACAACGATCCACCCAGCATTTTTTATTTTCAATTTTTGCCATCTTATCAGGTTTTTGTAATTTTGGATGCACACTTTTTTGTACAGGTTTTTAACAATAGGTATTTTTATTGCTCACTGGGGTTGGGCCAGTAGCTCACCGGGAAATTTGTAACTGTTTACAAGTGGAGGTAAGTTATGCACTCCTGACCTAGCTGACCGGTGGACCGTAGCTGCCCTCCCCTGTTAATCACAGTCTGGACTAAAATTAGCTCCAGTGGGATATCAGGAGTGCGACAATTTATTCTGGGTGAATCAGGATGGATGAATGTCAAGAATCTTGGGGCGAGGAATCAAAAATGCTGAATTAATCATAACACTATTTTGATAATTAATCCAAATCAACTGGGAATCGATTGCAAATGCAATGCACTTCAACATGTAAATAATCATATACAATTTTAAAATATACAAATAGGACTTTGTGAAATGCTAAATCACCATAACACTTATATTGCATTAGTGGATTAGTTACAGCAACTTTCATCAATCTGCCACATTGAAAAACTGCTATTAATTTTTTCTAATATTGGGAGATAGCCATCCCTGACCCTTAGCAGCAAATTTATAGCTATAAACTATACGGACATTGCTTATCTTAACTATAAAAGCAGCAGTTGCCTTCTAGGGTGAAATTCACATTCATTCGAAATTAGTGTCCTCAGAGTCTTTGGTCATTAACTTTTTTTTATTTTATATCGTACAGAATTAAGTTTTTTGTTTTGTCGTAAGCTTTACCATAGCTATGGCTTTACTTATCATTTTACAACATTTTTATTCTCCCAGAATTAAACTCCAAGTATTTTCCAAAGGCATATCCATTCCAATAAGTGGATATTTGAAAAAAATGAATCAGCAGTGATACAAAAATGCATTTCCCAATATTTAAAGGGACAGTCTCACTTTGAAACAAGTTGGTTTTAATAAAAAGAGCATTAACAATTATAATAATCATGAAAATTGCGATTGCATTTGACAATATCTATCAATAAATAAAATGATCTGAATACCTGTATTTGGTTGGTAATGCGAAGCCTTAATAGACGCCATGTTTATTCAAGCATAGTAGCGCCTTCTATTGGAATGAAGGCGTGAGCTCTCGTGAGGCCATATACATACATTTGGTAGGGGGCGCCACCTCACTTGAAAGCAGCCGAAGGCTAAGGAAAATGGCGCCTACTGTGCATTTTGGAAACGTCGTGATTTCTT
This sequence comes from Proteroiulus fuscus, assembly GCA_034700285.1. Classification (NCBI taxonomy): domain Eukaryota; kingdom Metazoa; phylum Arthropoda; class Diplopoda; order Julida; family Blaniulidae; genus Proteroiulus; species Proteroiulus fuscus. Next base: position 8,617 of record JAQIXP010004591.1, on the reverse strand, counting down.
CAAAATGAAAACTTTGCTGCAATTATTATTGGCACAGAAATTAATATCTAGTAAGTGTGTACTGTTTAAAAATAACTTGTTTCAAAGTGAGACTGTCCCTTTAATAACTGGCTATGTTATGTCTAGTTATTCAATAAAAAAAAATTAAAAGTGAAAAACTAACACAAAAAAATTGAAATAACGTCATTAGGCAGAGCTTTCCGCAGTGGTGCAATGCTTTCAAGTCCATAATCTCCAGTTTGATAAAGATAACTACCAGCTACCATTCCTATTCTTTCCTGCCTACTAGTCCGGTTAATCCTGCATGATGGGAAGGCTCAGCCTTATGACGTTATTTACCACTCAATGACAATTTTGAATTTGACAGTTTTTTGGGGGTTATCTTTCTGTTTAAAGTTGCACTGCATGTGCATTGAGCCCCATCTTAGAACAAAAATTTCCTCACTACAGTGCACCTTTAAATAAGCAAACATGCAATAGCTATCTTATTATTCAATAAATTAAGCTTTTTCATAATGGAAAACTTGGCTCCAATGTAGCACATCATCAAAATGTGGATGCATATCAAATAAAACATTTTTTACATTAAGATTATAATTACGAGTCTTTTCTTTCCGCCGATCACAGGCATAAAAACTGATTTTGTTTGTTGAATTTTTCCTTTCTTCGCCAAAAAACAAACAAATTCAGCAATGGAAAGTACAATTTAATTGCGTTTTAATAATAGTCTAATTATATGACTTTCTAACTTTTACCTCCGAGTACTGCTTCAAGAGATTCTCTTGTATATCCAAGAATTTCATTTGCATATTTGTTCTTCAAGTGTTTGTGGGGTCACAGCGTGACCGTGGCCCACATCTATAAAACGTAGAGTGTCGGTCAAACGGCTTTTCATTCATTCTAGTAGCACCGAGAGAACCATTTCCTAAAGAAAAAAAACCAAAAGAGAACACAGAAACACCGTTAGTTTTTAACTTCCCTTTGCTGGCGAAGGGAGTGTGCTCCTATTTCAATCGTGGACAGTTTCGGACAGTGGTCAGTGCGTGTTAACGAGTGCATGTGAGGACAACCTAAGTTTGGACTTTTACAATAATTGGACACTAGCAATAGGTAAGACTATGCATACGTTATAGCTGAATTTTCATTTTATTTCTAAAATAATCTATATCTGAAAAAAAAGCATAAGACTAATCCAGGAGATTTGACAAATTTCATACAAATAAATAATTGTATTTCATTTATGTAATGATTTTAATTAGTCCTGATAAACTGAGTTATTCTAAAAGTAGCCTACTGTGTTATATTATTGTTGTATTAATTAAAAAAGCAAATGCAAACTAGTAAATCCTAATTCAAATAATTATTTTTAAGTAATTTTAAGATCTGTAGGCCCTATTCATTGAATAATAAATATAACTGTTAACTAGTTCTAACTTCTAATCTTGGATGATACCGGGTTCATTTAAAGTTTATACTGGCAATACAATCCATGAAAGTATCAGAATACTGCCTTCGATAGTTTGTTTCATATCATAAAATAATGCCTTTTTTATAAAAGAAAAATTGCATATTTTTTAAAAAACGTTTGTGTGATATACTGTTAAATATTTACAACATAAAGTAGGCATAGCAGATTAATTCCCAAAATAATGAGCAACAAAATTCGGCGTAAGTTAAAACGATTTTTGTATAATAGTTTGATTAGTTTTCAAAAATTTTTAACATATTTTTTAAATATAGATATAATAAAATAGGCTTTTAGAAAAAATCCACATGAATCATAATTTTTTATGCTTTTTATAGGAAAAAACAAATTGCCTCAGAATTCCACCAGCTATGAATTTACCAACTTTTCTGTTTCTTATGCTGTTTCTTCTAGGAGTAAGTAAATCATCTCAGTATTTTTTTATTTTTTCCTTTAAATATGGTCCAGGTTTACAAGGCAAGTAATTATACACCTGGAACTAATTTCTTTCAATATTGCTTGTGTGTAACAACAAGTATTATTTAAATAGATTTGCTATTTGAACTTCAACAATCATATCTGCCTACTAATTTATGAAATAGCAGCAGCAATCCCAAAAATATCAGAATTTATGAAAATATTCATAAAATGCAATGAATAATTTGAATTTAAGATAAAATAAACTCTGCTTGGGAACATTTGAAACATCACGTGTATTGATAGTTAAATAGTGTAAAAGATTCAAGCAACCACTCGCTTATTTTCTTAATTATTCCTATAAGATTTATTTGTAAAAATAAATGTTTCATGCAATAAACTATCCTAACTGTTCTATAACAGTAAAGGGTAAATCCAGATTTTATGTTAAAAGTAATATACGAATGAATAATTATTTTCTCAAGAAAGCCACTTATTAGTATGACTGTGAAGGCTCTTGTACAATATTTTCGATTTATGATTTCCTGATTTATGGTTGATTTACCATATGATTTAAGGGATTTCAAACTGTTTTGGACTTTTGCTTTAAAGATTTTAAAAAGATAAATTACAATTACTTCATTTTTTAAAAATAAAAAAAAAATTACTAAACCTGACTGGAGGCTGCTAACACCCATGATGCAATGGATTTAAATAGTAACCATTTGGATAGAAAATGAACAGCACTAACCATAAGGACACATTTCTTAATGTTCAAGTGTTGCCATTCAAATTTTACGAAGCACCAAATTTCAACTTTAATTCTAGTTAAACTATTTTCCTTTTCAATTTATTAACTGGGTAACACTTACAGAAAAGTCAGGGCAACATTCAAAATTTGACTAAATTTGTTAATTTGAATAGTGAAAACCCAATTTGGATTTTACGGCAATTCAAATTAAGAACTTTATTTGTCCTGCCAAGAATTTGATTTATTGCAGTATAAGTAACTAAGACAATTCAAAATAAATTCTACCCACACTACAAGTAACAGCGTTATTCACCGATCTTGGCTACCTTTAATCTTGAGGTTAAATAATGTATTTTCAATGGCTTAACCTTGAGTTTAACTTTAAGTCAGATTGGTGAATACCGCTGTTAGTGGACAATAGCACTGATTGGATAATACTTTTTTGGGAGTGGTTAGGGACCCAGCACTGACTAACAGTAACAGGGTTTATCATTAAATATTATATTTAGTTTCCTTAATCAATATCCTTGCAATAAAAACAATTTAATTATAACAAAATAAAAATAAGTGGCTACATAGTATTTGTCCATTACCCATTGTTAACTAGTTTGTTAAAGCTGACATGAAGTCTAGCAAACGATTCATATAATATTCAGGTACTTTTTGATCCATCTCCCAAATGAAAAAAAAATGTGAAGTCACATTTGGCTACATTTGTTGTCTACAGTACCCATTGTTAATTAAATGAAAAAAGTCTTTATTAATGATGTCATGTCTAGCAGACAATTCATATTTTCAGGTACTTTATGATCCATCCTACAAATCAAAAACTATAGCAAGTCAGTGTGACGTCACATAAGTCTTTTAGCAGCAAATGGGCCACAAAATGCTGAACTTAAAAAGTCCTAATGTCAAAATTTCCCAAAATACTTTAGGAATTATAAAATACAGAAACCATCACGCATGCTCCTTTCCAATACTAATATTATTCAATGCATTTTAGCCAATTAATTAAGTTAAAACACTTTCCAGGCAATTCCCATGCTATTTGAATTATGCAGTCATTTACACGTTTATTTATTAAATAAAAAATCAAACATGGCTTCCTAAAACAAAACCACATTCCATATTAAAATAAAAACCATTGACCATTAAATTTAATCAGATTTTAATATGATATAGGAATTCAACTAAAAGGTTGTGCCATAGAAATGAAGCGTTAACTGAATATTAAAAGCTAGCTTGCAGCCACTTCAATAGGCTTACCTGATTTTCCATTTCAAAGAGTTAAAAGCTTCAAGTTAAGCTAATTAAGTATGGGGCGAGGATTAGTGGTTTAAGGGGGAAATACACGTTCATGTTGTCTTCCCCTGTTCAAAAATCATTGATTTGTTTGCCCATTAAAAAAACATCTACTTAAATTCACGTCAATATATATTTGTTACATAGTTGAAATTTGGGGGTTACGGGGACGGCAGGTCAGCCGGGGTCTCCTCACGTTTCCGTTGTTTCTGGGTCGTTTCGCTTCCGCATTTGAACCGTTCAGTGTGGTTGGACCCCCCTTGGCCATCCAGGTGATGGGCCACTTTTTTGCTGCATTTTTGGATATTTTGGCATTTTAATCTGTTTGGTGGACAAGAAAAGCCTGCAGACAAAGGTCAATAATGGTCGAAATTTCTCATGCCAAACCATTGAAGGTTACTCGTGCTATGGTCATCAGGTTATACGAACTAGTAGATGCAAATGAAATCAATGAAATTCACTGACCATTTTCTCGTATTTATTGACTGGCCAACAGCAATGTGAAAGTATTAATACAGTTCAGTTACAGGCACATTTTACCCGTAAAAGTGATATTAATGCACCTGCTTGTAATCAATGCATGTCTGAACTCGTTTTATTTCTTTCAAAAGTGCCAAAAAAATTCAGAAAATTTAAAAATTATACAATGCATTGCAGAAATGGAGTAGACAAAATACGTTTTATCAAAATCTCTGAAGCTGATATAACAGGCATCAGAACGATTTTTAAGTCTGGTTCTTTATATATATTATATATAATATATATATTAAAATCCAGAAAGTCTGTATATAATTTCTCAAGTGGTTTAAATGTCCTACTATTACTACTACTAAAAGTAAACTTGACAAAGATGCATTGGATAACATTAGTGCAATACAAGTAATGAATTTTTATCAAATTTCACCATAATTTTATATCATGGCATTTGACCATACTGGTGTAATGCCAAAATGAAGCAATATTTCCACCAGTAAAGTCAATACTATTGGGTTCAATGGCATTTTCCCTGGGATTACAACACATTTCCCTACATAGTTCAAGATCATATATTTTAAGAGATTGTTTAAAATATTAACTGAGTATTATAAGTTTATGTTAACGTAAGTGCATGAAGTCAAATGCATAATAATGACATTAGAAAGTTCACGACCTCTATGCAAAGGATTTCTACTTCAGGAAAAATAGAAAAATATTACTTAACATTTTTTAGAAATATCATTCCAAATGCCGTCAATTTGACATATACACGGTAACACTAATTTCATTAATGTAAGTACGGTTTTAAAAGGTATTAGGAGGCAAAAGTTGGCCTTAATTTTGTTATAGACGTGGCAAAAGGATAGTTTCTGACCACCCAAGGAATTTTACATGTATTTTAAAAAAAACTTGAAATAAAATGACTTTTGTTTACATATAAGATATGCTTAAATGTTTTTATTAAATAACTAGCAAAGCATGGTTGTGAAATTTCTGTGAATGAATTTTTTCCCCACTATACGTTTCCATTGGTTTAATTACGTGGGTTTTTTTTTTAAAAAAAGGCGGTCCTCTTTAAACTATGCTAAAAATTTCTATAAAAAGTCTGGGCCAATTTGGCATGCTTCATGGTGCATTATAAGGTTCCTTTTACCCCAGACAATAAACGTATATTAAGACACATTATAATATATATAAAATGGTATACTGTATTGGTAAAAGCTCTTTTCACTTGGGTAAAAGCAGCTGTTTGTATATAAGTTATACTATAGGCCAGGTCAACCATTCTATTCTTTGCCCAGACATCTTATTAATATCAGTATGCAAATAATTAAAATCATAATAGAATCCCATCAATTGTTGATAGTCCATGAAAAGCCCAGCAAACAATATATCATCTGGCTTCCTCTCTATAATTAAATCTTTTTATCTGTGAAATTTCACATCAGATTTAGGTTAACCCTAACAAGAGTTGACTATTTATTCACACATTTATGTAATTATTGTATGTAACGTATTTTTGATAAGGTTTAGCCTATTCGTTGACCCGACCTCACTGGGTCAACATTAAGGTTTATATATATATATATAAACCTTATATACAAAATGGCTGCTCGGTATTTACCTTTCTCATTCAACTACACTTACTGTAGGTCTAGTCCTTGACTTTACTGAAGAGGTTAAGTAATTTACATCAGAAGATGAAAACTTGTTTTCGTGCCAGTATCATTCTTATGTAACTAACTTTGAACTTGGTTATTTCTTGTAACTCTAATGGAAACACCAAACTTACAAGCGTTAATCATTCTTTTGCCATCTTGACTATTTTATCAAAATATGACTGGATAAGCTCTAAATTTATAATAAGCACCTTCAATTCACTCGCAGGAAAAAGCCAAAATAATTAAGTATCTTCTACCAAAATGAAATATCTTCAAATAGCCATTGCTATTACACTGTGATGTCATAGAGAGGCCACTTGCACGTGACCAGTAATAAAAGTCCATTTGTTATAGCCCCTTACTGGTTCTCATGCAGACTGAGTTACTATAAGTGGGCGCCAATTGGAAGATTTACGGTATTGCATAATATGCTTAGCCCTCCCTATGACGTCAGGATACATGCAATCCTACATCTTCCATAAGCTAATATTTAGATGAGATTTTTCAATATCAAACACCTTGAATGAAATCATTTTTAAAATAACAGCAATATGAAATGCTAAAAGTAATGGAAATTCAAATGTGTATTGCTCTTACCATTAAATAGTATATACCGGTATATTGACACTGATATCAGTTCTATACTGGCTTATTCATAAGTAACTGAACATTAGAACCCCTGAAACATAGCTTTCCCCACGGAAGATGTGTTGTGAGGAAAGCTATATGTTTCAGAAGATTGTTTTACAATTTGTTTCTAAATAAATTTAATAAAAACCAAACTAAATGGTAGATTAAAATGTCTTACTTGACACGGATATAATTTTAACTAACACAATATTTAGTGAAACTTATTGAAAGTAACAATTTGTGAAACTAACCCCTGAAACATAGCTTCCTGCACGACATGCCAGCCATGGGAAAAGCTACATTTCAGGGGTTCTACCCAATATATTTTATTGATACTGTGGCACATAACAAACCTAAAACTGTTATTTGAGGTAACCAAGCTGGTAGCCATCAGATACTCAGCCTCCCTTCACCAGATTGCATGATTGAAAACTTGAAGACTGATTGATGGCTAATGGCTTGAGCCATGGTTCTACGTTGCATGGAGGTTTTAATTAATTTCCTTATGAGCCTTGACAGCTTTATGAAATGTTAATTAAGCCAGCGCATTCAAATAATTGAATTATAATTAAAAAACCAACATTCACCACATTAAACGCTGCTTAAATTAATTAGATACGACAATGTGCGTGCAAAAACAAGTTTAAAAAACGACAATGAATCTGATGAGTTTAGGGAAAGTTCACCATTGTTGCACTGGCCTGGTGACTTTGAGTGTAGGCTAGTTTAGTAGTTACTCGGTGGGCTTGGCGAGGAAAAACATGAGTGGCCAGGTGAGATTTCTTACTTTGAAAAATACTAGGTCGAGAGGAAATCGCAAAGAAAGGTTAAAAGCAGATCTTAAGAAAACAAAATGGAGAAATAAAATTTGAAATAAATGCGGTTTTAAGGTAGGTCACGAGGAAGGAATATAATTAACGAGTGGTTTTTTTTACTTAAACGTGTAAAGTGATACACGTTTTACGCCTAATAGGAAAATGCATGGTGGCAAATTTAAGTCACAATGAAGTATTTTACCTACAAAATTATATTTACCGGGTACCGGTACTGTGGGAACCAGAAACCCCCTTTCGAATGTTGAATCTAAGAATACACAAGAAGCCAGAATGATATAATATGGCACGGTGAGGAAAAGTCAGGAAATAATTAATTTATGTAGAAATTAAATTGCCTTTGTGAAGCAAATACAAAAATAAACCTCCATGTAAACTTTCAAATAAGTTAGTGCTGTTTGAGTGAAGACGTTCTTGAGTGAAGACGTTCATTTCTTCAGAGTTAAAATTGAGTCAATACTCAGTCAGAGTGGGAATAATGACTCAATTTTTAACCAAAAGTTAGTGCAATCTGCAAATCTTAAAACTTTAAGCATTTCTGTTAAGTCAATTAAATGAAAATAATACTGCATCAGTCCTTTTCAATTTTTGCAAGGAGTAAGTGTGTGATATTCGGGTGCCCCTTGTGGCAATAATTTTTTGTTGGTATTGCCATAGCATATAAAGGGAGATATATATGCTATGGTATTGCAATATTAGGGTTCCATATTGTGTTCTGAGATTTTTGGAATTTTGGCGATTACTCGATCTAGTTCTCATAAGTTAATGTTTTAAAGGGGCACGGGTTTCATGAGATCAAGATTATGCCCTTTATTTAGTAGGGGGCGCTACACACTGTCAGTAAAATGGTGCCTATTTGTACTTTCTATTTTCATCCAAATCACCGTATTAAAGACATTTTATTTTATTGATTGGTGAGCTCAAATCAAATTGCAATTTCCATGCATTTCCTAATTTGTCATGCTCTTACTCCCACAACCCAATTCTTTAAAAGCGGGGTTTTTTCCTTAAGGGGGCTGTCCACACTTTTAGAAAATGCATGCTCCTATGGGAATCTCCATGTTAATTACCGGTACATATT
>JAQIXP010004590.1:0-11349 GCA_034700285.1 Proteroiulus fuscus | reverse complement strand
AAAAAAATAGATTTCTGGGTGCGGCACTGCCTGCAATGTCCAACCCCCCTAGTTCAAAATGCCAAAATCGAACCCTGAATAGAATAATATACCGTATATAGCTAAACATAGTAGGCCTACACATATATCAATGAAGCCATAGCAATGTGACCAACTCACAACTACATACTCAAATCCCTTAACAACGTTCCTATAACTATAAGGTACATATGCTAAAATTTACAATCAACAACTCCATTTTGGTTTGCCTTTGTAGATTTACAACATCGTAAATATTTAATAGAAACTTTAAGCCAATGGCAAAATTTTCAATTAAAAACGTACAATGTTGTAATTCTACAAAAGGTACTTAATTGTAATGTACCGAAGATAAAAAGTTTCTTAAATGTCCATCACAAAGAAAAAATGCAATATAGTGAATATATTTTATAGATTTTGAAATATAAAACCTCTAAATTTTAATAATTAGTATCGGTTCCTGCAGTTGTGTCTGGATTCAGGTTACAATTCCAAAATCGAGGCCTGATTTTGCCATTGATTTTGGTAATAATTAACCTCAGCTAGCCCACGTATAGCACACTGTTTTTCGACTTTTCTCCGAAAGCCCAATTACATGTATGATATATAAACAACCGCACAGTAATATTCCGACCATGGCTAATTGATCGCCATTTTAATTCCAAGAATAAAAGCGCCAAAACCTTAATGGATACTTCAGATTTAAAATTCTTGAAAGCTGGCCATCTTAGCAGCTTCTCCATATTCTATAGTCTTTAGATCAGGATTAATGAAGCTAATAATTATAACTCCATTAAATTGCCTTTTAGCTGTATACATTAGCTCTATAACAAAAGTAATTAATCTTATAATGGATTATTATTGATGAGCAATATCCTGCATGCTCTTGGCATGTACTTTTTCTCCAGAATTTCAATTGAACTATTTTTATACTATATAGTCTCTCAGTTTATGCCATCCAATCAGCTTTAATCGATATACTTAACTTTAATATGAAAGTTCGGAAGCTAACAAGTAATTTCTTTAACTCAATTTAAATAAGAAACTATTCATGCAATAATGACAACAATCTTTTAGATAGAAATAAATAAAAATCTATATGACAAGCTGCAAATGCAATTTTGCATACAAAAAGGTAAAACCTAATGAATTTAGTAGACCATAATATAGATATACATAGATAACCAAACTACAGAGAGCAATTCAGCTTAGGCCTACTTTTTTTTACTTCTATTACATGAATGTAATTTCCATAAATTTGAAATGTAGGCTGCATCAGTCTTTTTTAATACAAGAGGACGTGTAAACAAATATATGGGGGCTTACCATAAATTACGTCACGCAAAAACTGTACACTTTTTGTACCCCCCCCCCCCAACTTCCGTCACATTTCATTACAAAATGGATTCCCCCCTCCCCCCTTCCCAAGACTTCCCAAATCTTGGACGATTTCTTTCATTTAAAAGGGAAAGTCCCACTTTGAAAGAAGTGGGTTGTAGGAGAAAAAGCATGAAAAATTAGGAATAGCATGGAAATTGCAACTTGATTTGAGCCCTCCAATCAATAAATAAACTGCTCTAAATACATGGTTTTGGTTGAAAATACAAAGCCCAAGTAGGCGCCATTTTACTGACAGTATGTAGCGCCCTCTAATGGATAAAAGGCATTGGCTCTCATGAATCACGTAGACATGCATGTCCTAGAGGGCACCACCAACTTTTCAGTGTTCACTCAAACATATGGAAAAATGGCGCCTAACACGCATGTATTTGGCAAACATCGTTCATGTCTAAATGTGTATTTTTAAATATTACTTGCTACAAAGTGGGACTTTCCCTTTAACAAGTTTTTACTTTACATTTTCGAGCAATTAACCTGTCGAATTATGGAACAAAAATTTGTATTAGGCCTAATATATATCTTTCATTATTTCTCCATGTTCCCGTGATCAAAATGCAAGTTACATATTATTATAAAATAAGATGGAGTGTTCCTGAATTCATACTTTGAAATTGCTAATTTTGCTGCAAATGTGACGTCACATGGGATTTCACTTGGCTGATGGATCATAATGCATCTTAAAATTTGAATCGTCTGCTAGACGTCATGTCACCGTTTACAAATATTGTCACAATTTTCCCATGAATCCATTTAAATGGATGCATTTCAAAAATTATTGTTATAATTTATTGTTAAATTAGTGTGTTAAATTATTGTTAGACATATAAAGTTTGAAAAGGGGAGGATGCCCGAACATTGGGGCAAGAAGGGGGGGGGACCAATTACCCCCACCTCAGGATTTTGGCTCACCATATAGAGTTTGATCCCCCCCCCCTTAGGAAACTATCCTGCTGGCGCCCAATACCCCTCCTATATCCAACTACAAGTCTTCTATAAAGCACCCAATAGTATCCTCTCAAATGATAGAGGCCCCCCTCCTCCTCCTCCCCCCCCCCCTCCGGAAATTTCTAGATCCGCTATAGGCCTATACTCGTTTACATCGTGCACAATTAGCTACATTAACTATTTATTATTAATCTACAAGTATTTCGCAGGATGCAATTAGAAGCTATAATATATGAGACTTGTTATCAACTATGGAAGGCATGCTGAGAAAATGGCGTATTTTGACATTATTTTCCAGTGTGCAGTATTTTTCTCTTAATTTCATCAATATACTTTAATGAAACAATTGCAGTATATAATTATAAGATGTTTGTGCGGCACCCTATAAGGTCCCATATAAGGGAGTGAGGACCACATGGTCCCTTTTCAAACATGAATAATCGCTCTAATTGCTAAGAACTCATTAGTCTCATTTCAAAGCAGAAACCTTCAAGAGCTGGAATTCCAGCAAAAAGAAGTCAAACTTGTTAATAACACAAACAAAGTATTCTTGACCAAAGTATGACAAAAAAAAATATGATTAATTACGTTTATTCTTTTAAGCACTCCTAATTATCAGGTCTAATTGGGAGTTACCTCATTGCTCAATAACAGCATATTTTTTTATCAAATTTTCCCCAATTATCTTCCATGCACCGCTGATGTTGTTTAGTGTAAAGCATATATTAAACTAAAAACTTTGTGAAATCATTTTTCCTGGCAAAAAAGGAACTGCAAAGTTTCATTAAACTAATCATATTAATAATTGCAATTTTGTTTCGGTAACAAAATTGTCAAGATTTCTTAAGAAATCTACTTTCAAGAGAAAAATATCACAAAAAACTATTTGTTAAAAACAACAATCACTAAAAAGTCTGTCGGGGGAAACTATGTCAGATGCACTAGTTGATAAAAAAAACAAGTCCTCACTATCATTTTAAATGATTTCTACACCTGCACAGAATCAATCATAAAAAAGCTAAACTTTTTTTGACCGTAGGTTACACAATGATGTATTTTTAGAGCAATGTTAAGGTGGGACACGTGTCTCCCTATACTACTAATGTGCTGGTAGGCCTACCAAAAAAAATGTTACTTATTTAATCTTGCTATTAAAGCAACAACATTAATACGGTTGGTCATCATGCGAAAGAGTGACCACAATTAATTATTCAAAGCAGCTATCCACAAAAAAAAATCAAAAAAACCAATAAGATTTGTTATACTGGATCACGAGATTTTTTTTACAAAAATAATTTCTTTCATTTTAAAATTAGATAAAACATACCCCAGGAATCCCACCGAAATTCAATTTTCAACTTCCCTGACTTTTACAGGTTTTCGAAAAAATTCCCAGACTTTATCAAAAAATTTTATAGAATAAAATTGAATCAAAATTTAACAGTTACATGTTTTGAACCTTTGACATGGCTTACAATGATTTGTCGTCCTATATTAGGGAAATAGTCTTTAGGGCCAGTTGCACCAACAACAGTTAATTCTCAACCCTGGGTTATTATGATCATGTGACTGATTTGGGCCAATGAAAATTCAGGAATGTAAAGAAAACCTAAGATTAACTGTGGATTAATGTTAACTCTTGTTGGTGCAACTGGCCCTCAGAGCACAATGTGCATGTAAGCAGCAGCTGGATTATCTGCAATATTTTTCAACCATGTTGACCAATTGACATTCAGACTTGGATTACATCAATCACTATTTAAACATTTTCTTTCCAACCATTCCTATGATAAATATTAAACAAAAAATACATTTGCATAAGAATATTATGCATAATGCTTTTTTTTTTTGAATAGCTACAACAAATCCCACTGACTTACCTCTAGGTAAGCATGCAGTCAGAAATATTGATATCAATTTAGAGCTGGAAACTAAAAGTTGCTAGTCAATGTCTTCTAATGCATATAATAACAAAAGATAAAAAGTCCCTAAAAGCACACTAAAGGGCAATTCCCTATTACAGTATCACATAAGTGTGCCCAAATGCGCCCTCTTTTGTGCTGTATCATAAACTATTAAGCTTTGAGATTATGGCACTTTACTAGCTGATGCAAATTCTCCATGACTTTAGCATGAAAATTTGAAATTTCCCTGACCTTCCAGGTTGTTCCTATTTTCCTGGAAACTCGTTTTCCATGTTTACCAGGTGAGTGGGAACCCTGATACCAATGTCCACACACCTCTTACCTAATCTAAGTTTAAAGGGGATGATCCCACTAAAAACATTTTTGCCAATGGACAATACATAGCGAGAAAATAACGCATTTACCAACAGTACACGTTCTATTTACTTGTTTGGGGGGAACACGTTCGTTTGTCAAGATTGTGGCCATCTTTTTCCTTGAAAAAACGGTCAAGGGGAAACCGCTGAAAAACAAACACTGGACAACAAATAAAGCAGAACAAATAGAAATAGGCATAAGCAGGTTAATAGGTAAGGCCAAGGCGAGGAGAGGTCATTCCCCCTTAACACTGTTAATCCCTTACAAGTTGCATATCAATCTCTATTTGCTAATGAAAATCTAGACCCACTTACTGTGTGGTCAAGAATGATTATCGAAACTACAGTAATACCATTGTTAATTATTGAATTTCCATGAAATTTCCATTTTCACTGACCTTTCATTCTTTCCTTTTGGGCCACTTTTTCAGTCATTTTCCCCTGCTTTTGAGGCTTTTTCATTTTCCTCTTTTCCAGGCTTCCAGAACGTTCATGCATCTCTGCAACTAAAAAAGTTATACATTTAATAAAAAACATATATGGGCATATCCTGAAAGTATCAGAAAAATTGTTGATCAAATTTAAAAAAAGTTTGAAAGTGAATAAGATCAGATTTCGTAAACTCGAGTTTCCGGCTAATCACGATGAAACCATGACCAAGGTAGATCATGGTTATCTCGAATGGCGATTCACAATTTGCCAAACTATTATCGTCTGCATTTATTACTGATTTTCTATTATTTTATAATCCATTTGCATCACCCAAATTCCCACAATGCATCAGTTAACCATGATAAATAAATTTAAATTACCATAACTTGTGAGTAACAGCAAATCATGATTTTACCTCTTAATCTTAATTTGCTAATCACATGCATGCACGTGAGAAATTATTGAACATGACCAAAGATGCCCACGCATGTCACTGGAGCATAAGATGACTGTTTCTAAACTGCCTTATGCAATTCAGTCAGGACATATTTTCCCATTTTCATTAAACTTTATGTAGCTTATCTTTAATTTTAAGCAAAAAAATTCAATTAAAAAACCTGGTATTTCAATGGGAAATTAACTTCTTATATGTAGAAACCATGCATTACATAGGTCTAAATAGTTAATGTGACGATATATTCTAGATTATGAACTCAAAAGCGATAATAGAATAAAATATCAAAAACAAAATGGCAGCCAAGGCAAAGAAAACTGCTTCGTCTAACCACTTTGACAAACATAATTATAAGAGTTAAGTTGAATACAATCCTTTGGTTATTACATTCTGTCTCATACTATATCGAACACTATTGCCCTTCCCAAGCTGGATCAATGGAATAAACATAAGCAGCTGATATCACCATCGCATATTGTGTAACGTGACAAAATTCGGCCATGTGACGATCATGTATAAAACTCTAGTATCAAGTCGTTCAACTTTGGTCGTTTCAAGGGCATGGTAGGGTGCCAAAGTAAGGCTAAAAAATAAAAGCACGACCTCATACGTACGTTCTAATCAATTGAACTAGGTTCAAAATACGCAATTTTAGGAGCAATAATTCTTTCGATTTCGTTAAAAATTTTCGAAAATAATAATTCCAGATTCTAGAAAATGCAGTTCCAATATGGTTTCAAATCTTTGTTCCAAAATTAGGCTCAATTCACGTGCATATTCTAGCAAATCAAATGTTATGGCACAGAGTTCTATTTTAAGTCCACCATTCCATCAGGAGAAACTCCATCAAAAGACATTAGGCCGCCATTTTGGTCTCTTGTTAATATTTTATGAGCTTAGTAATAATACAAATTGCTTTAGGGAAACCCAACTCAATTTGGAGCATCCTTAATAAAGTAAATTATACAGAGTGCTTATCCTCATTCTATGTTGGCAGCCATTTTTTTTTTACTATGTGATGTCATAACCCTTAGCTATCTTATTGGCTGCCATTCTAATCATAATAATGACAGGAATTTCAATTTTAATGTAATATTTCTTGATATTTATTTTATTTATAGGCTTTTATTTATAAAATCAACTGCATATGATGTGTCCTTATTCCCCTTTGAAAATGTCAATTTGTAACGAAAAATATCCAGTGGTCAGCCTACACAATCAAGATACAGATAAACAAAATTGTTAGCAGAAATAAAACAAATTTCTAGCTTTCTATTAACTATGATTTGGATTAAAATTGACTTAAAACGCCCATGTCATATAATCTACCGCCCAAATGGTCGCAAAAATAGAATATTGGTTCAAAATGAAATATATGCAAAAATATGATTCCAATATTAAAAAAACATCCACCCAGACAGACATTTATTGCCATTGAAAATTGATTTCATTATGCAGTGTGTATATTGGCGATAGAAACACATCATAAAAATAGACACAAAAAGCCTCAATATGGCCGCCATTTTTAATGACACGATGACAAATGGATGTACTTTGTATTCTTTTTAAATATTATTTTAGAACTCTTTATTTCGTGCCAAAAATGTCATTGCCGTCATGCACGTAATCCTGATTAAATCAAGGTCTAATATCAGGCTGAACCTGATAGAATGATGTCTTAAAGGCGCCATCTGTTGACAGATTGCAACAACAACTATAATGGTAACGCAATTGGGATTCCAAAGTAAGTAAAAACAAAATGGCTTCCTAGAACTGCTATATTGCAACAGTGCAATGCCCATGTTTTCAATTTCACATACCAATTTGCCTACGTTTTATTTTTTTAACACTGGTGGTTTATGATTCCTCATAACTCTTCTTCATCAAAGTACATCGTCATTAAACATCACACACAATAAACACATCATAATTCCTCACTAGATTCTAGCACACCATTTTAATTAAAACTATTCCAGGCCTATCCATGTGTATTTTATAATGGTGCATTATAATTCCCATTACCATTATGCAGTAGAAATTTAACCTCATTTTAGTACATGCAGCTTTTTTGGACCTTCTCTGAATGCCAAAAACGAAGGCTTCAAAGTTTGAGAGATAGGTCAGTAGGTCATGGCTAGATGGCCACTGACCCCATGAACAAGTGAGGTGGTCAAATTACACCAAATGTTGTGTTTTTTTTCTCGATTGACTGAATATTTAGGAACTGGACAAAAAAACCCCATTTTTTTATGCAAAAATCACATGGATTTTGTGCTTAAAATGTTTCTCGTCAAGTGACGTTCAAAATTACACTGACTTTAGCCTCTCAGCACAAAACGTGTTGATGATGCTTGTTATATGGTGTGCCAAATTCTTGTAATAAAACACTTGTTTTATTTATTTGGCCTGGTCAATTGTGACATTTGATTTACAGGCTTGTCCATGAAAAACGGTATAACTAAACAGCGGAAAATTAATTGAAATCTGTTCAAATGCAGGCCTATATAGCCCCATCATTAATGGCGGCCAATAATAGAACGATACGGCTATTAATGTAATTTATAAGACATTTATTATGAAATAAATACAAACTGACCTGCATTCACCTCCAGAATATACCCAATCTATAATACAGATAGCGACAAAGCCAAATATTCTGGTTTTTCTTAAAAAAAACAGGTCATTTTCCCATTTTAAACTGTGGAAGCAGACTATTCAAATTTAGTGGTCAAATTAAAGGGAACGTCCCACTTTGTAACAAGTGATAGTTAAGTGCAGCAAAGTTTGAAGAAATTACGACGTTTGTCAAATACACATTAGGCACAATTTTTCCATAGACATTTGGTGGCGCCCTCTAGGACATGCATGTGTACGTATTTCAAGAGAGATGATGCCTTTTATTCAGTAGAGGGCGCTGGCCACACACCATTTGGGATTTCTATTTTTAATCAAATCCGTTTTATTTAATGATTTGTGGGCTCAAATCAAATTGCAATTTCCATGAATTTTATAATTTTTCATGCTCGTCCTCCTACAACCAACTTCTATCAAAGTTGGGACTTTCCCTTTAACTTATTGCATGTGCTAAACTGACCAAAAGAGTCCAGTGGGTTTAGATGAACCAATCAGAAAACAGCGACTGACTTACGTTATTTGCTATAACCATGTAGGAGTAACTAATCTATAAGAGGAATGATCAATGATTAATATTCAGTTCACTAAAATGTAAGAAATCTATTTTGAAATGTTGAAAACATTAATTCAGCCTTAAAGCAGGCAATAACCTATAACCCGGATGTTCTCAACGATTGCCTACCATATATTATTTAAGCCTAACAAATGATGATCTTTTACATAATTTAAAAGAACTTTGCAAATCTAGCATCCGGGTTACAGCTTGATATGCTTGAACATGTAAATAATAATGCAAATCCTGCAAAGTAGCAGAATTTTCATAATAAATGTATATTTCCTTTTATAAAAATTGGATTTTTTTTTCAATAATAATTCTACTCCCTGTTTCCCACGATGTCCATAAACAAGGTCCGATTGGTCAGGGTTCTCAGCCCTTTCCTAAGACCTACCTGAGGTCAGCTGCATGCATCAAGGGCCGGACAACACGTGCACATTACGTACGATTGACCGGACAGCAAAGTCTGGGCCAGACCCCAAAATTGAAAACCAGGGATTCTGTAATCCCAAGTTCAAACCCAGCTCACGCCTCCCTTTCACCCTGACCCATATTCCATGCCCTTCCATTATTTTCAGCCCCAGTCTTTTCCTATTTCTTTTTTAGTAATAAGATTTTTATACACTGGACGATATTCAAAGTATTCAAAGTCGGACATCATGAAAAACACGGGGGATGAAAGGACGGGGTCAGCAGGACATGAAGATGTAACGGAGGGGGAGAAACCACTTAAAAAAAACGAAAAAAAAACAGGGGGATAAAAAAGAAAATGGGTAACCTTGCATAAGTTTTCTTCTCATGTCATCATTTGAAATCTCAACTTTGATGAGGATTTTTGTCAGAAGAAAAAAACCCAGCCCTTAAAAAAGTGGGCTATGATGTCAGTCATCAGACACGGGGATATACCCCCTCTTTTCTACTTCCTGGTTGGGACATCATGAAAGGAACCAGTTAGCCCAGGTCAAGGGGTCACTTCAACACCCTGTATTGTTAAAAAAAACCGCAAGAGACCATTGGTGGCGCCACAGGCAATTATACCTTGCAAGAATTCAATTGTTGGGTAAGAGCAAGGGCGTTGGTGGCCCAAATGTCGACCTAGATCAAGCATTAGGATCCTAGTCCAAAGCAGATTTCACCTGTTTTCTGACCAGTACATCATTTCCTTACCCAAATTTATACTGGACTGCATGCTTCAAGGAAGATATTTTGTCATATAGATTGGTCTAAAATAAAGTTCCTGTTTGGTGCCTATAAGTCATGGCCTTACCATAAGCCTACTCATATACATAACTAGATGAAATCATTAAAAGTAAGTTTAACTATAGATCAACCCAAATCTTTATTCATGAAGTATATCTAGATAATTCTAAAATCTACAAAGGGGACAGTAAAATTCAGCAAATATTGCCAAGTTCATGCTGTTTTTCATGAATAGTCTAATTAAAAACTAAGTTAACATAATTTAGGCATTTTTAAAGATATCAGACATGCAGGCCTTCATTAAAATAAATTTAGAAAAAAAAATAAAAAGATGGGAAGAATCGTTTTTTAAATTCTGTTCTGTACAGGATAAACAATAAAACGTTTACGTGGGTCACTGGAGTGAATCATTAGAGTGCTAATTTTAAATTGATTTGAACCTGCTAGGCCTAATGGACATTTTCATTTTAAGTATCAAAACAAGGATGACTAGCTAAATTTTGACATTCGCATTGGAAATACACCAGGTGGTGCCGTTTTCCCAAAAATATTGTGATTTTATATAAGTTTTTTCCCCAAAAATATAGAAACAAATTTAAGATTTTTTCCAAGAATTATAAAAATTTTACAGGATCTGTTCTTCTTCAAATTATGATTTTTAATAGAATTTCTTGGAAAATTACATACAATAATTATTAAAATAAGTCATTCAAAATTTAGGAAAACTATTAAGTTAATGGATACTGAAGACATGGAAACTACTCTGTTTAAAGCACCCTTTACTGGGTATGCATAAAGTCAATAACAATTCAAAAAAATGAGTAAATTATATAGGAAAAATACAGAAATGTAAAAAAATAGAAAATTTAAAACAACTATATAGTTGGTTCTGTATATTTCTAAATATTCGTTATTGATGTATAGGCCTCAACCAAACCTAATTTTTTACTGACGTCAGTACCAGTCACAAAACCGGTGATCTGACCCCTATAGTGAAATCCATCAACGGGTCTAGTAAAGTCGTGACAACAGCAAAAGAGCAAAAAATACGAGCAAAAACATAATGGCTTATTTTGCAGAGAAAATAATTTGCTACAGAACAAAAACATTACTTCAGGCAATATGTAGCATTACAAAAGGGTAATTATTGGCCCCCAGGTTGAGGTGCCACAGTTTTTCTTTCTTGTCAAAGAATCTTATGCAGAGTCATGGGCCAAGGTTTTCCTTTAGCCCACCTCTAATTCCAAAACAAGCTTAGTTCTTAATTAAAGAACTTCCCAACCTTTCATCCAATAACAAAATGGCTGTAATATTGTGTATTTTACCCGCGGGCCACGTCCTAGTTTCATCGGGTTAAAGGGACAGTCTCACTTTGAAACAAGTTGGTTTTAATAAAAAGAGCGTGAAAAATTATTATTAAAATGGAAA
>JAQIXP010004589.1:0-11349 GCA_034700285.1 Proteroiulus fuscus | reverse complement strand
TAATATGTACCGGTAATTAACATGGAGATTCCCATAGGAGCATGCATTTTCTAAAAGTGTGGACAGCCCCCTTAAGGCTAACAAAACGCAAACTTCCATATGCAATCCGCCATTTGCTACGGAAAACTAGAACCTTTTCAGTCAATTTTCCCTACAAAATGGCGCCCAAAATGGCTTTTTCATGAATTGTACTCGTTTTGTGATGACAATTTCTTGCAACTCCTGTGCAATTATCATAAAAGCCTGCAATCTACCTCTTGCAGAGATATCCTGTATCTTTTTAAAGGGTATTTTTAAATAATATTCCCTACAAAATGGCGCCCAAAATGGCTTTTTCACGAATCGCACTCGTTTTGTGATGACAATTTCTTGCAGCTCCTGTGCAATTATCATTAAGGCCTGAAATCTAATTCTTGCAGAGATATCCTGTATCTTTTTAAAGGGTATTTTTAAATAATATTCCCTACAAAATGGCGTTCAACTTGCTCTTTCATGAATCATACTCGCTTTGTAAGCAAAAATCATAAAATATAAATGGATTTTATCGAAATATCTGGAATTAACTTCTTGCAGAGAAATCCTGCCTTTTTTCACGAGATATTTCAATGAATTTCCCCTACAAAATGGCTTCCAACTCACACTTTCATTAACCATACTCGCTTTAAATTGTAAGCTAACACCAGCCCAATTATCACAAAATAACTGAATTTTAATGAAATATCTGGAATTAGACTTCTTTCAGAGAAATCCTACATACCTTTGCAAACTATTTCAATGATTATTCCCTGCAAAATGGCACCCAACTAGCTAATTCGTGAATCATACTCGCTTTGTCAGCGAAAACCTGAGCAATTATAACAGAATGTAGGTATGTGAACTTTATTGACATGTCTGGAATTGACATCTTGCAGAGGAATTGATATCCTACATTATTTTGAAGGATATTTTAATAAATATTCCCTACAAAATGGCATCCAAATTGCTATTTCATGAATCATACTCGCTTTAAATTGTAAGCAAAAACCAGCCCAATTATCAGGAAATAACCTACATTAATTGAAATGTCTGGAATTGACTTATTGCAGAGAAATCCTGTCTGTTTGAGCAAGCTATTTAAACAAATATTCCCTACAAAATGGCATCCACCTCGCTCTTTCATGAAACATACCCGCTTTGTAAACTAACACCTGAGCAAGTATTAGAAAATATAATTAAATTTTAATTAAATATCTGGAATTGACACCTTACAGAGAAATCCTACCTCTATTAATTTGCATTATATATTTAAACAAAATAATATTCCCTACAAAATGGCATCCAACTCTCTTGTTCATAAATCATACCCGTTTCGTAAGCTAACACCTGAGCAATTATTAGAAAATTTAACTCAATTTTAATGAAAAAATGTCTGGAATTGACTTCTCGTAGATAAACCCTGCATCTTGTTGCAAGATATTTCACTGAACATTCCCTACAAAATGGCGCCTAACCTATTCATGAAGCACACTCGCTTCGCTAAGCTGATCTGTCGAAACTTTAAATTCTACTTGCTGTTGAATAACATTCCCTACAAAATGTCGCCTAACCTGTTCATCAAACATACTCGCTTTGCAAAGCAAATCTGCCCTAGTTGTAAATCCTGCCTGCTTCTGAATGACATTCCCTACAAAATGGCGCCCAACTCAAAATTTCCAGACCACATTCGTTTTGCAAAAATTATATAGCCGCCATTTTGTAGGGCACTTTTTAGGAAATAGTAACTAAAATGACGTCATTAGTAAGACATGTAATCTTTTCCCATAAATAAGCATCTAAATCCGGGGTTCATTAGGGGTTGCACCTTTAGAAAAGGTCAACTGTGTAACTGGAGAGGGGGGGGGGGGGGCATTTCCCTACACGCCCCCCTTGTGTCCCTCTAACGGGGGAAGGGTCATAAACCTAAATCCACGCATGATGAGCAACGTCCTCAATTGGTTGAAATTACAGTTAAGAGAAAAGACATAAAACTAAAATGTAAGTTAATTCTAAAACGCCCATTTGCCGAAGCGCCTTGTAGCTAAATATGGGCCGTGTGTATAAAATTCTGCAAATTAATTAACGATTTGCCACTTGTGCATACACATATTAATTAAGTGCAGCGAGCAATTAACATCAATATTCATCAACGTCTTAATGCAAGTTAAAAATAAACGTTTTCCCGAAACTTCCAGCACTAAATTTACGAGCCGTAAAAGAAACAACGGCGAATATTTCGCAAAAATTAAATCATGATGAAAAATTAGAAAATTTTCTGAATCCCCAGAGTGGAAAAATAAACACAGAACATAATAAGAGTTCAACCTCGAAGGACCCTTTCATATAAAGTGAAAATGTGCAGGACGAGGAGTGGTGGCGCTGCGGCCATGTCCTTACAATTTGGAAAGCATTGGCACAATTGCTCATTTTGAGTAGGAAAAAAAGACTACTCCACCACACCACATTTGCCTGATTATAATACCACTAAAAATTTTCAAAAAGTCAAAGACAGAATTCATTTTTCTAAAATTGAAGGAAAATTTTGTAAAATGGCAAAAGTTAAGATGAAGGTAGCATAGAACTGCCAATGCATGCAGCGCCACCACATGGTCAGGTGACCTTGAAAGCATTCACATCCCACAACATACGTCACATGTAGTATTTCAGACATTTACCATATTTCAAATTTTCTCAATTTTTACCTAATTTTCAGAAATTTTTAAAAATCAGGATAGGCCTACACATTATTGTAAAAAAAACCCCATGTATGCAGCGCCCCCAAACTAGCTTTGGTGATCTTGATAAAGTTCACTATCCAAAATAAATAGTCGCTTGTACAATATTTCAATACCTTAAACAGTTACCATACTTATGATTTTTCACAATTTTTTGCTAAATTTTAAAAAAATCAGGAAACATTCTGGTAAAACCAAACAAACATGCAGCACCACCACATTAGCGTTGGTGACCTTGAAAAAATTCAGTTTCTAAAACCAAACTCACATGTACAAATTTTAAATACCTCAAACAGTTACCACACTACACATTTTCCCAATTTTGCCAAATTTTCCAAAATTTCAAAAATTAGGAAACAAGCACGTAGCGCCACCACCCCAAGTCCGGTGAGCTTGATCAAAAATTCACTTCCAAAACAAACGTTACAACATATTCAAATGCAGAGTATTTCACTACATTGTCCCTCAAAAAGTTACCATACTTTTCATTTTCACAATTTTTTGCTAAATTTTCAAAAAAAAATCAGCAAACAACATTCTGGTAAAAACAAACAACCATGCAGCGCCACCACACTAGCGTTGGTGACCTTGAAAAAATTCAGTTCCCAAAACAAACGTCTCTTGTAGAGTATGTTAATAACTTAAACAGTTACCATACTGTACTTATGATTTTTCACAATTCTTTGCTAAATTTTCAAAAAAATCAGCAAACAACATTCTGGTAAAACCAAACAAGCATGCAGCGCCACCACACTAGCGTAGGTGACCTTGAAAAAATTCAGTTCCCAAAACAAACGTCACTTGTAGAGTATGTTAATACCTCAAACAGTTAATATACTTATGATTTTTCACAATTTTTTGCTAAATTTTCAAAAAAAACCAGCAAACAACATTCTGGTAAAACCAAACATGCATGCAACGCCACCATACTAGCGTTGGTGACCTTGAAAAAATTCAGTTCCCAAAACAAACGTCACTTGTATAGTATTTCAATATCTCAAGCAGCTACCATACTACCAATTTTCACAACTTTTGCCAAAATTTTTCAAAAATTCAAAAATCAGGCCACATTCTCGAAAAATGCCCATGCATGCAGCGCCACCACACCCTACCCGGCGACCTTGAAACCCATTCCCTACCATCAAAACTACATCATATCACTACCACAAACCTATCAAACTAAATCTCATTTTGTCCCCTAAAAATTCACGTTAAAAACTAATTTTTTTACAGAAAAACGTTGTGATATTTTCGCCACACGGAATCTCCATGGTAACCCAGATTCAAAACACAAGTTCCATCATTACAATATTAATAACGTGTCTTGTGGGACATCCCCTTGCATGTACAATTGCACAAAAGGCAAGATAGGATAGATTTGCAGAAATTTATTTTTAAAAATAGACAAAAATAATACTTTCAGCATGAATAATTTCCCAACATGTCTTCCATCTTGGGAGACAAAAGCAAGTGTCAAATCCAAATGCTATTATCACAAAAGACAAAACATTTGGATAAATTATTTACATGAAAAGACAAGGAAAATAAAAGAGGCACTTTTGATAACCTCACAACCTATTATTTTAATCAAAAAATATTGCAAGAAAAAAATTCAGAAAAGAAAAGGAGATAAAAGTTAATGGAGACAACAAAAATATTCAAGATCTGGCATCATAACCCAACAGCACAAAAGCATTTCTCATAAAAAATGGCAATTTTTCATTATTTCAACTGGAGATTTGGTGAACAAGTCCTTTATTACAACTGATGTGTAACATTGATAGGCATTTAAATTGTGCGTTTTGCGACATCTTTTGCCTCGTAAGAAAAGAAATTAAGAAAGAAGGAGTGAGATTATCAACGGGGGATTGTCACTCTTTGTATTCAATGAAATATGTTCAAAAAGTTATTAAAAACAAAAGGGGGGGCCTGGAGCTTATTATGTGCAAAAGTTGCTTGTTAGCAGTTTGTAAAGTGAAATAATTCATGCGGTAATCATGGGTCTGCAGTTAAAAGGAGATAAGATTCCCCATAGGAAAACCGGTTCTGGAATGGGAAATATTGTCTTCTTTTAAGAAAAAGATTGGGAGTTTTTAAGTTTGCACATCAGCGCCATCTCTAGGCTCAACTTGGAACTATTTGTCATTCTAACAAAAAATTCATTTTGCAAAAATTTTGAATACAGTTAAAAGGAGGTAAGATTTAAGATTTCCCATTGGAAAACCGGTTTTGGAATGGGAAATTCTGTCTGCTTCTAAGTAGAGGCTGGTTATGTTTCAAGTTTGCACATCAGCGCCATCTCTGGATTCAATTTGGAACTACTTGTCATCGTAAAACTAAATTCATTTTGCAAAATCTTGCCTGCAGTTAATGGGGATGGTAAGATTTCCCATTGGAAAACCTGTTTGGGAATAGGAATTATTGTCTGCTTTTAAGTAGAGGCTGGTTATTTTTAAGTTTGCACATCAGCGCCATCTCTGTATTCAATTTGGAACTATTTTTCATCGTAACACAAAATTTAAGTTCGCAAAAATCTTGCCTGCAGTTAAAAGGAGATAAGATTTCCCATTGGAAAACTGGTTTTGGAATGGGAAATTCTGTCTTCTTTTAAGAAAATGCTTAAAGAGTTTTTAAGTTTGTACACCAGCGCCATCTTGTGGCTCCACTTGGAACTATTTTTCATCGTAACACAAAATTCATTTTTGCAAAAATCTTGCCTGCAGTTAAAAGGAGGTAAGATTTCCCATTGAAAAACCGGTTTTGGGATGGGAAATTCTGTCTTCTTTTAAGTAGAGGCTGGCTATTTTTCAAGTTTGCACATCAGCGCCATCTCTGGATTCAATTTGGAACTATTTTTCATCGTAACACAAAATTCATTTTGCAAAAATTTGCCTGCAGTTAAAAGGAGGTAAGATTTCACATTGAAAAACCGGTTTTGGAATGGGAAATTCTGTCTTCTTTTAAGTAGAGGCTGGTTATTTTTCAAGGTTGCACATCAGCGCCATCTCTGGATTCAATTTGAAACTATTTGTCATCGTAACACAAAATTTATTTTGCAAAAATTTGCGTGCAGTTAAAAGAAGTCAAGATTTCCCATTCAAAAATACAATTTTCAATAGGAGTTATTGTCTTCTTTTATGTAGAACTAATCTATTTAGAAAAAAAATCAAAAAGCATCTCAGAAACATCAAATCCAAGTTAAAAGAAGGCAAATATTCCTATTGAAAAGCTGGTTTTCCAATGGGAAATCTAATCCTCTTTTAAGCACTTTATATAATCCTATTTCTTCAAAATATCAAAAACATCTCAGAAACATATCAAGAAGCAATTAAAAGTTTAAAAAGTCAAATTTTTCCTTATTAAAAAACCACTTTTTCAATGGGAATTCTTACCCTCTTTTAAGTAAGCAAGCAAGCCTAATTCTTCAAAAATCGGAATCATCTCAGAAATAAATCAACAACCAAAAGTTAAAAGAAGACAAATTTTTCTATTTAAAAACTGCTTTTTCAATGGGGATTCTTACCCTCTTTTAAACAGAGTAGGCCTAAGGCTACTTCTTTAGAAAATCAAAAGCATATAAGAAACAAATTAAGGCCCAATTTTTCCAATCATTAACTTTTCATAATAATTTTTCAGAAAATCAAAAGCATATCAGAAGCATATTAAGAACCAAAAGTTAAAAGAAGGCAATTTTTCCTATTGAAAAACCACTTTTTCAATGAGAATTCTTACCCACTTTAAGTAGAGCAAGCCTATTTCATCAGAAAATTGAAAGCATATCAAAAATATATCAAGCCCCCAAAAGTTAAAAGAAGACAATTTTTCCTATTGAAAAACCGGTTTTTCAATGAGAAATCTTACCCTCTCTTAACTACCTTAACTCTATTGAACCAGTTAAAAAGAAAATCTAAACTGCATCAGAAATGTCAATGAAAAAGCAATGAATTTCTAGGACCCAAAAGCACCGTATGCCATTGGCACATTTTGGGCACAATTGCATTCAATGATGATTAATGATGGAGTTAGATATCAAAATGAAAAGCAGTTAGATAAGATATTTCAAATATTGAAGAAGAAGAAGATATGACACTTTTTTTACCCTAATAATATTAACCACAATCTGCACCCTTCATCACCATAAATCAAGAGGAAAACAAAAATGCACCAAAAGTTGTAACCCTAAAAAAAGAGAACATTTTTATCTGACAACTTTTTGAAGAAATCAATGAACATATCACAGAGCAGATTATGTGCTATCTAATATGTGCTAACATGCATCATCGAGTTTAAATGTTTGATACCAGGGTGACAAGTCAGAATTTAATCAAATACATGCATTTTATGAAATGTATCTGAAATGAAAATCTTTTAGCGAAATTTACAGAAAATTCTAAGAAAAAAACGAGGGAAAGGTTGTAAAATAACTCCTTTTGATAAGCAAAGCGCCATCTAGTGTGAATAACTTTCAAGTAGAATAATATTCATACTAAATCAATATGGCCTCCCACGTGGTTTGCCATAGACATATGGCGCCATCTATAGTGAATATTTTTCAACTAGTATTTAAACAATAAATATGGCCGCCCATGTTACTTGCCATAAACATATGGCGCCATCTATGGTGAATATCTTTCAACTGGCACCAATACTTAATAAATATGGCCGTCTATGTTACTTGCCATAAACATATGGCGCCATCTATGGTGAATATCTTTCAACTAGAATTTATACTAAATCAATATGGCCGTCTATGTTACTTGCCATAAACATATGGCGCCATCTATGGTGAATGTCTTACAACTAGAATTTATACTAAATCAATATGGCCGTCTATGTTACTTGCCATAAACACATGGCGCCATCTATGGTGAATATCTTTCAACTGGCACTAATACTTAATAAATATGGCCATCTATGTTGCTTGTCATAAACATATGGCGCCATCTATGGTGAATATCTTACAACTAGAATTAATACTAAATCAATATGGCCGTCCATGTTACTTGTCATAAACATATGGCGCCAGCTATGGTGAATAACTTCTGACTAGCATTTATACAGGTCACTAATGATATTTGCCAAAGACATATGGCGCCATCTATGTGGAGTAACGTTTAATAAGCACTTATACTAAACCAATATGGCCACCCATGTGGTTTACCATAAACATATGGCGCCATCTATGATAAAAACTTTTTACTAACATTAATACTAAATCAACATGACCGCTCATGTCATTTTGCATAGACTTATAGCGCCATCTATGGTGAATAACGTTCAATTAGAACTAAAACTAAATCAAGATGGCTGCCATATTGTCTTATGGCGCCATCTATTGTGAGTAACTTTCAACTAACAAATATATTAAACTAACATGTATAAGTTACAAAAAACATCCGAATTAAGTTATTAAAATGTCAACGATAAGTTTGAAAAGTCCTTGAAAATTATTTTAAAAAAAAGTGAAAATTACTACCAAAATTTATTCAAGCTACCCAAAGTCTGTGCTTGCAATTTGGTAAAAAATATCTTGAAAAATCAATGAAATCCACTATAAATCAATTTAAAAAAAATTGATGACCCTTGACCTGCCCACTCGTAAACCGAACCCAGCTACTGGGCTGGTACATTTGCTCAAAATCCCATAAAAATAATTACAAAAATAAATAAAAAATTAGCATTAATTTTATAGGAAAATTTTTTTTTTAAGTATGGGGAAGTTGAAAATAGGTTTTTAGGGGGCCATAATAACCGGCTATTATAATAACCCCTGAACAATTAATAATTTTCACAAGTACCTGTTCATGATTTCAAGATGAGGGCAGAGACAAATAACACGGGGAAATTATTAATATAACAAGTTAGTGAGAAAAAAACAAAGTGGCTTCAAAGACTCACCCTATGACCTTTCCAAATTTTCAAGAAAAAAATTTCCAAAAAAAAAATAAGGTAATGGTAATAGCAAGTACCCCCTGTTTGGGGGTCCCTTCTTCTGGTTATATCATATCATTAATCCCTGTTATATCAATTAACCCAGCGATATAATGATACAGGTAAGTATACCATTATCACATGTCTAAAACGTTGCTTTTATAGCGACATTTTTTTGCAATTAGCACCAGAGTTAAAATTAGTTTGAATTTTAACAAAAAATCTGGGCCTATTTTTGGCAGCCATTTTGTTTTTTTATTTGGGTAGTGGTTCAGACAGAATATACCAGGGGTCCAGGACCAAAAAAAGACAGACAATTATTTCTACACTAAATTTGAATGTAGTCTTCCAAAAACAGGACTGCTACATGACTTCATTGAGAAAATAGACAAATTATACTGACTTTGCCAAAATATTTTCTTGTTACCTAATAGACAAAAAATCAAAAATAGACAAATATGTCTAGCCAATTTCTTGCTGTTTGATATTTTCCTGACTTCACTGAAAAATGGACAAATTCTACTGACTTTGCCTGACCATTTTATTTGTTTGCCTTCATTCAAAAATAGGCAGATTAACCAATAACCTGTCCTGCCTATTTCCTTGGTACATGCTATTTGTCTTGACTTCATTCAAAAAAAGACAAATTTGCCTTACTTTTTGTACTTCACTCAAAAATAGGCAAATTAATTTAACTTTTCCAGACAACTTCTTAGGTGCCTGACATTTGTCAGGCTTCATTCAAAAATAGAGAAATTTGACTAACTTTTCCAGACTTCATTTAAAAATAGGCACATTAACCTGTTTTCCAAACCCTTTCCTTGGTACATGAAAGTTGTCCGCCTTTGTTTAAAAATAGACAAATATGTCTTACTTTGCAGGACTTCATTCAAAAATAGGCAAAGAACCATATCTTCGATTGCCCAGGTTCGTGTTGCCTGGCTTTTTCTGCCTTAATTTTAAAATAGACAAATTTGTCTTACTTTGTCTGACTTCAGTCAAAATTGGCAAAGTAGCCTAGCTTCGATTGCCCAGGTTCCTGTCGCCTGGCATTTTTCTGCCTTAATTTAAAAATAGACAAATTTGTCTTACTTTGCCTGACTTCATTCAAAAGTAGGCAAAGTAGCCTAGCTTCGATAGCCCAGGTTCCTATTGCCTGACAATTTTCTGCCTTAGTTTAAAAATAGACAAATCTGTCTTACATTGCCTGACTTCATTGAAAAATAGGCAAAGTAGCCTAGCTTCGATTGCCCAGGTTCCTATTGCCTGGCCTTTTTCCGCCATAATTTAAAAATTGACAAATTTGTCTTACTTTGCCTGACTTCATTCAAAAATAGGCGAAGCAGCCTAGCTTCGATAGCCCAGGTTCCTATTGCCTGACAATTTTCTGCCTTAATTTAAAAATAGACAAATTTGTCTTACTTTGCCTGACTTTATTCAAAAATAGGCAAAGTAGCCTAGCTTTGATTGCCCAGGTTCCTATTGCCTGACAATGTTCTGCCTTAATTTAAAAATTGACAAATTTGTCCTGCTTTGCCTGACTTCATTCAAAAGTAGGCAAAGTAGCCTAGCTTTAATAGCACAGGTTCTTATTGCCTGACAATTTTCTGCCTTAATTTAAAAATTGACAAATTTGTCTTACTTTGCCTGACTTTATTCAAAAATAGGCAAAGTAGCCTATATAGCTTCGATTGCCCAGGTTCCTATTGCCTGATCTTTTTCTGCCTTAATTTAAAATAGACAAATTTGTCTTACTTTGACTTCATTCAAGAATAGGCAAATTTGTCTGACTTGACCTGACCATGCCTTTTTCCATTCAAAAAGAGGCAAGTTTGTCTGACTTGATCTGACCATTTTACCATTCAATAATAGGCCATTCTGTCTGACTTGACCTGACCACTTCCTTGTTACCTGAGTTTTACAGATCAGTGGCAAATCAGACTTCAAAAAAAACCACACAGATTCGATAATAAAACCCAACAAATACATAAACAAAATGGCGTCCAAAACTATTCAAAACTCGAAAGGGACCCATTACATTCTATAGTGCATCCACTACAAAATTTACTTAAAAATCAATAAGACTTAAAGCCAAGTTTCTCAATGACGAGAGAAAAATGCGTTTAAAACAGCTTAAAAACTAGCCTCAAAAAGTCGAGTGTCCCATATGCTAAATTCAAGTGCCCTATTTGAAAAATCTCCCTCAAGTGGCATAATGCACTTCACTGTCCAACGGGCACTTGTGATTGTGCACTTCTTAAAAATGATGCACAAAAGGCCAAAAAAGATGCACGTTTTTCAAGTACAAAGTCAGAAGCTATAAATATGATAAACTGAAAACATTTCAATCCATATTTTGGCAAATAAAATTAGGGATTTTGTCCATATCATGTTCACAGATAGAAAAAAGCCACTTGAAACAAGCAGCTGGTCCAGCACTCAACGACCATAATATACAATGCTACACAATTCAATACTGCAATCATGAAAGCAAGCCTACTTTGGACTATTGACATCAGCGAATTAGAACAAAAGGCATCTTTTCAAAAACGTATTTTCAAAAACGTCTTTTCATCAATGATGCATGAGACGATTGTCACTTATATTTTCCAATAAACTAAAAAGCAATTCACAAAAACAAAGAACTAATAATTAACAAGATCTAATC
>JAQIXP010004588.1:0-11349 GCA_034700285.1 Proteroiulus fuscus | reverse complement strand
TTTTTAAAAACTCATTTCAAAATGCATTTTTAAAAATTTATTTAAAAATAAATGCTTTAAAAATGCATTTTTAAAAATACATTTCAACATGCATTTTTAAAAATGCATTTCAAAATGCCTTTCTAAAAATTCATTTTAAAACAAATGGTTTAAAAATGCATTTTGAAAAGCATTTTTAAAAATGCATTTCATAATGCCTTTTTAAAAATACATTTCAAAATGCATTTTGTAAATTCATTTTGAAATAAATGCTTTAAAATGCTTTAAAATGCTTTAAAATTTTTAAATACCTTTTTAAAAATACATTTCAAAATGCATTTTTTAAAATGCAATTTGAAATAAATGTTTTAAAAATGCATTTTGAAATGCATTTTGAAATGCATATCTTTTTCATATGGGATGTTTACGTGTTTCATTAGAGCTGATGCCTTTTATCCAGTAGATGGCGCTACATAGCCTACTGTCAGCAAAAGGGCGCCTACTTGCAGGGTTGATTCTGGCATTTTAACTATAGGTGGGTTGGACATTGCATGCAGGATAAGCTGCTTTATGGGTCTTTTCTATACAGTAAATAGGGGGGTTTTGAGTCTAACTATAGGGTGGTCGAACCCCCCCAGTATATGGAACCATGCCTACTTTGCTTTGCATTTTCAACCTTTTTTTCATTTCAATGCATTTCAACCTGCATTTTGCATGCCTTTCTTAAGTTTTCATGCTCTTCTTCCTATAACTACCTTCTTTCAAAGTGGATTAAAACTTTGTATCAGTATTTAGTTAAACTACAGCTTAATCACGTTTTACTATCATAAAAGCACATACACATAAAAATGATTGATAAATAATATTTCTACAAAAAATTCTTCGCAAAAGTGTTATAGCTTACAATTTTACTTCTATGCAAGCCCAAGATCAAGACTTTTAAGGATAAAAACTGAGGGAGATATTGAGAATTCAGTATAAGATGCACAATTTTTTTGGCAATTTTTGTGCTCTTACTTCCATTATGCATGAACTATTATAAAGGTCAATTTCTGACCTTTGTTGAAGTGGTCTATCCCGTCAACTTTTATTGAGGGTATATGCAAGCCACTTAACATACGCTCTTGTCACAATTTAATTGAAATAAATTGTCGTATAAAAGTTTAATTTAGTTTTAAGGTTAATATCTAATGGCCTAGCTAACCCTCTTTCACCAAGAGATGAGATGAAATGTTGATTCCACTATTAAGACTTTTTTAAATTAAAATCTTTCTTTTTCTATACATAATGGTAATACCATGGCATCTCCAGAGTAAAATAATTGCTATTCCGTGATTCATATAAAATCCCTTTTAATACATATACGCAGTTCTTATAAACCGCAGAGCAGGAAAAGAAATGCTAATGAAATTATACTCTTCATTAGTAATTCCTAAAAACAACATTATTTCCATCTGGAACTGAGCATTATTACGAGGCCATAAAAAAGCTAGCATAAATGAGCCCAAGAATTTCGGTAAAAATAATGAATATGAACAGGCATGCTAACATAGAAAATAATGTTCCAAAGAAAAAGTGTAATTATGCATTAAGTCAAGTGCATGCCTGCATTGTTAGGAATTTAGATGGCATTTATTTAATTGTTTGCTAAATGAATTGTGGGTCTTTCCTAAGTTGGATCGATGCATTTTCTTGAATATCATATTGTTGCGCATTAAAGTATGATTAAAAACATGATCCATTTTATTTTAGATTTTAATAAATCTGCCAGATTCTACATGTTTAGCAGTCTTTAAAGGGCAGCTGCATGTACTCAGTTCCTGAGTCAATTAAGGGGACAATCCCACCTTACCTCAAGCATTTTTTGCAAGAAAAGGGGTGGGGGGGGGGAATGCATTAGTTTGCATTACTAAATTCATAGAATTGCTTACTTTGCTAATGAATTTGAACCCACCCTTGTTTAGCATTACAACCAGCCTTATCTTTATGACAATAACTAATGATGTATTTTTACTAAAATCATGTCATATTTGATTTTTATGATATTGTCTATACTGATATGACTATCTCATAAGCATATAAGCTTATGGAAGCATATAAATGTTTCCATGAACTAGTGAAATATTCATCAGACATATAATAATGCCATTTTGATGCTATTTTGTTATTGAAGCTATAGGCCTACTATAGACCTGTATAGATTTCTTAGGAAAAAAACTTAACTCATGAACAATCTGAACAAAATAAGTCATTTGCAAAACTGAATTTTTCACAGCTTCATAGCTCGGTTTTTCTAAGAATTTTAAATAAGTTGACCTGTATCGATTCATTTTGTGAGTTATATAGCCTTACACCATATAATATAGTGCCATTTCCCCCACTTATAAACGGTTTTTTTAAAGCAATTTGAACAGAAGCAAATAATTTTAATCAATTTGCTATCTATGTCCTCAGGGACGTCATTTGGGGGGGGGGGGCAGGGGGGCATTGGCCCCCCCTAACTTTCTGACATATATAAACTGACATATAAACTGGCAAATTTGGCACTTTTGGTGAATTGTAGCCCATTTTTGAGTGTTTTTGAGCAAAAAAGGTCGCCTGCGGCGCATTTTGTGTCAATTTTTACAGTTATTAATAACCAAAACTTTGAAATTTTCGCCTGCGGCTAAAAATTTTGAACATTTTTTTGGGTCTGCCCCCCCTAGCAAAAAGTTGAAATGACGTCCCTGTATGTCCTCCATCTATGACAAATACTCTTTGGATGCAGTTTCTAACTGTTGAGAGGCTTATACAAACATTTCCAGTATATTATAAAGGCATATCCTATACTGCATATAGATGGCTTAATTCAAAAGTGGTGAATATGCTATTTGATAACATTACATATTCACCACTTCTGAAATAAGCCATCGATATACCACTATCTTTTAAAAGTCCCTTGCCATCCATTGCGACTATAATGCCAAAACGAATACAAAATAACTTGTTAGCATTGTTTACTTGCAGTTAGTCAAAATCTTTAAAGGGACAGTCCCACCTTACCTCAAGCATTTTTTGCAAGAAAAAGGGGGGAAAAACAAGTGAAATTGAAAATTAGTTTAGAATTACCATTCAATAGTTATTAATTTTGAAACATACCAATATGGACAAAAATCTCGATGGTTGATAGCCATGTTAGAAGTCATTTTGTCAATCCCTCTAGTAATAAACATGATGCTGTACAAGTTTATGCATAACAGATAATGCACATAACTATTCCATTGCGATAAAGTGAAGCCAACTTGAAACCCACTTTGCACACAGCGCCATTCTGCTTGGGTAGGGGACTATTATAAAAATGGCGCCTATATATCATCTTTTTTTTGGAAACATCGTGATTTCTGAATTAACGTTAGTTAAAGGGAAACTATCACCTTGAATGTACAAAATGCGAAAGAAAATAAATTTTTGTGAATTTCTTTTGATTTAGGCCTACTTGTATTTATATTATAAATATCCACTGCAGTCTATAGGTACCACTCAGCGGTACCCAATTTGTTTTATGCCCAATGGCATAAAACATGCCACACGTATATGAGGTAGATACTTTTCTAGAAAATATGTGCATCACAACACAAAATTGTTGTTGAGTTTTTTCATTGATTTTAATGTTTTTCGATGTTTTTGAGATTTTTTTCATTGTGTTTGAGTGATTTTTCATTGCTTTTGAGTTTTTTTCATTGTTTTGGGGAGTTTTTTCATTGTTTTTAAAAGTTTTTTTATTGTGTTTGATAGATTTTTCATTGTTTTGAGAGTGTTTTATTATTTATAGGAGTTTTTTTCGTTGTTTTTGAGTTTTTTTTCGTTGTTTTTGAGAGTTTTTTCATTGTTTCAAGAGTTTTTTCATTGTTGAGAATTTTTTTTCCAACATTGATCACATTTGACCTTTCAGCTGTCACTATATTATTTTTCAAATATACAAGTAATTAAGTGTGGTTTACAACAGGCAATTTCGTGTTCACATTTATTTTTTTTTGTTCATTTTGTTCATTATAACCGTGAGTTCTTTGTTCCGTGTATATATTTTCTAATTAATCCTGACAAAGTAATGTTTTTGTTATCATCAGATAACTGTACATTTACTATATGCCCGCATTAATAATTAGAAATCATTTGAATAATGCATAAGCATGCAGTGTCATTTGCTTTATAATTTAAACATGACCTTGCTATACAACCTTGGTTATTGAGAGCATTTTCCACTGACGCCAATATTTTTTTAGTCGTATAGATAATATTATCTTTTCATATGCATAATTATGAAAAATGTTTAGCATTCCAAAATTACGAGTTTTCTTTTTTAAGTCATTGTGAAAAAATAGTTATATTTGCAAACTCATGTAATCAGTATACAAATTTGGGCTTAATTGAATCGTTTTGAAATGTTTGTGTTTTTTTAAAAAATTTGTAATGGAATTTAACTCTGCATAGTGTTTACATCACTATGGCGTTATGATAGAGTTTGTACATTTACACATTAATGAAATTCAAGGACACTTACATACAAATGAAATTCAAGGACTTCCAAGGGCCATTTATTAAGTTTTCAAGGACCGTTTCAAGCCTTGTTTTGAGCGTCCATAATAATGTCGAAATAAAGTAGGGTTCTTACTAATTTCTACTAATTAAGTTCTCTGACTTTCCCTGACCAATTCCTTAAATTTCCCTAACCATTTCAAAACTATTTTTGTAGGCCTACTGATTACGCTACTATCAGCCTATTGGTAAATCTTTATTTTCCCCTTAACGCCCCCTCCCCTAAACTGATGACGTCATATTTGTATGATGCCTTGGTAAATTGTATTTAGTTTGTGAAAATTAGTATTTCTTATATTTGATTTAATTATTCCACAACTTTTCTACAGTTCTTACCATTTTTATATTATTTTCATTTTTTTTTGTTCAGGCATTTCCCTCACATTTTACTAGATTTTGGAAAATTCCCTGATTTCTTTTATTTTCTAGGCAAAATATGTATTTTTTGGTAGACTTAGAGCAAGTTTCTCTAACAATAATCTAAAATTTTAATTAACGGTAATCTTAGATTTTCTTTACATTCCTGAATTTCCACTAGACCAAATCTGTCACATGTTCATGATAATCCAAGATTAAGACTTAAATGTTGTTGGAGAAACTAGCCCTTAGGTCTACTTTAAAGCTTAAATTAACTAACCACCTAATCAAAATCAATTTTCAAGAATATGAAAGAACCATCATCAAAATTCAAGGACTTTTAAGACCCGTACGAATCCTGTTATGATAATGCGCTATCTGGTAGCCATCAGAGGAATCTCAATCTTAAGGACTGATTTGGTCTTGGTAAAAACTTAATAAGTGCGTTTTGTCTATAAGTAAAAAGTTGTCATTTAGCATTTTTCAAATGTTATTGTGAACAGTCTTTAAAAATTGCTCTTAGTCAGGAAATCCCTCATTTTTATAGTAAAATAAGCAGAATTATGCCATCAAAACTTTAACATAAGAAAAATCATAAATGTTATACAAGTTTATTGGTAAATGAAATACTTGTTAGTATGCACTTATTAGTAGTCCAGGACTTTGTCCCTGACTTGGTTGCTATGATATCAGCATACTAGCGCCATTTCTTGGAGCTCGTTATAATGGATAGTTTACTAGCTGTGCAATTAGCATACTCATTAGCAACATGAATAGATATATGATTTCCTAGTAATTGAACTTTCCCAAAATAATCTAACAGTCTTTTTTAAAGGGGCAGTCCTACTTTGAAACAAGTTGATTTTAGGAAAAAGAGCATGGAAAATTAGGTTAGACATGGCAATTGCAATTGGATTTGAGCGTACTGATCATTAGATAAACTGTCCTGAATACATGAAATTTGGCTGAAAATTCAAAGCCCAAGTAGGCGCTATTTTACTGACAGCATGTAGCGCCTTCTACTGGATTAAAGGCATCAGCTCCATAGACATACACGTCATAGAGGGCGCCACCACATGGCACTGCTTGCTGAAAGCTATGGAAAAATGACGCCTAATATGTATTTGGCAAACTTCGTAATTTCTTCAATAATGTCACAGCCATTCAAAATTTAGTAAATGTGTACAATTTTAAAAAATTTACTTGTTACAAAGTGGGCCTTTGTTTAAAAAATTCACTTTTCAAACTTTCTTCAATGCTTCCTCATCAAAAATTCCTAAACAATTAATGCGTTTATATTAATTATTATTGCGCCATAAAGCAAATAATTGGCTGCCATTAAGGTTTGACGATGCTTAAATTATGAGTAAATAACCGTATTTACTTTTCAGCTGCAGCAATTTCATATTCAGTTTGTCGTGGAAATAGACCGCATTTCCGTGTTGATTTTAATAAGTAAATTTACTCGCAGGTGAATATGGAGGCATTTGCGCTTAAACAACTGTTTTGGTTTTAATAAATACTGTCACTAAATAACTGCACAAACACACTACTCCTTACGTTTAGATACAAAATGAATTAGCCTAAATGAGTCCCTGAAGGTTTTACCATTTGAAAAAAGACAAAATGAAATGTCGAATGAGTGCTTTTGTTGCTGAATGATAGAGGAGTATTTGAGAATGGCACGTATACGTACACTTTTACTATACGGTATACCTTTTGCCAGTGGTTTAACCACTGTACATGTCTAAAAGTATTGACTTAGTTTCCCATCTGCAATAGACTGTTCCAAAAAGGCAATCCGTTGGAATCACCAAGACTTTGGTACAAACACAGCAGACTTTCAATTGCATTTGAAAGGACACGGAGGATAACTCTCTCTCTCCTATATTCTTCCCTGTGTTTGCTACCAGTACACTCTTTCGTTAATCGGAAACTTTTCATGTAGGGTTTAACAACGGGAAAGTAACACCTGTTAAGACTCCATTTTTATCATTCTTCCAAATACTTCATCCTATATTTTTCCTAGTTTTTTATCCAAATTTTTGGGGGAAATCTTTTCTTGCATTTTAAGCGTGTAGTTATTGTTAGGATTTAGGAGTTGTCTTGTTACAAAGCTGTCAGAAATGTACACTTTTTAGTGATGATTTGTACTGAACTGCACGTTTGATTTTGAATTTTTTAGGACAGTGCGCGCTTTGAATCTGCTGGTGAACTGGTGACTTTTGTGCTTTCGGACTTTTGAAACAACTTTTAAAAGTGCTGGACATTGTGCTACAAGGATGATGCTGCTGTTGAGGAAGGTTAAGACCATGCTGCGATGGAGCACGTTGCTGCTACTTGTTCAAGGTAAGTCCAAGAAGTTTGCTAACTCTTTATCTAGACCTAGCTGGTATTTCTGATGCAGCTGAGCTTGTATCTGTTACCTGAACAGTTTAGATTGTTTCATGTTTGCAAGGTGTATACTATTCTGGTAAGTTAGGGAAGTGTCAGGTAAAGTCGGTAACTTTACAAAGGAAAAATTCCAAAGTAGCTAAGAAAGTCAGGGAAATTTAATACATTCTAATATTCTATATATGAGTTTGCAATGTTTTTGTTATGCATTTAATTTTCACTTGTTGTAATCAACAGTGTTAGATCTGTATATTGAATGCTAGATGATATGCATTAAAATGCTGGGAAAAGTTATTTCTGTGTTAAAAAGTCAGGGTAAACTGTGCTTGTTATCAAGGAAAAGTTTTATTTTGGGCAGTGAAAGTCAGTAAAAGCTGTTGTTCAGCAGTATGAACTTTTAAGTTAAAAGATAATATACGTGCGCTCGTATTTCTTAATCTAAAATTTTAAATATAATATAAGATAAATTTAAATTTAAGATATATTTAAATAAAATATAAGAATATGGAAATTTAAAGTGGAATTTAAAGGAAAATGATTGGTCTTCATGTACTCATGAATATGTTAAAAGCCAAAAATATAAGATTTTATTATTTAAGCCAAGTTTTTCAATTTTGTAGAAATTGATGTGCAAATTCTCTTAAAAAAATGGCATATAAGTATTGAAAAGCACTGGCAAAGTATGCCCAATTAGGGTTTATTGATTATTAGGAGTAGATCTGTATAATACACTGATTTTACAGAGTTTCTGTAAAAGAAGATAGTTAATAATTAAATTTGAATCTATGCGTAAAATTATTTTATCCAAACTAAATAAAAATTTACATTATATAAGCAAAAATAGATATTTAAATACCGGAAAACTAACAAGTTAAGTATAACCCACTCGACCTAATAGTTTGAGCATTTATTATAAATTTAAACACAAACAAAATTAAAAAGTAATCATACAAACGAATCTTGCAAATGGTCTCTTTGCTTCACAAAAATTTGAAACTTGTATTTTGATGCCTTTATTTCACTATTACAATTTTCTCATTTTTTTTAAAGTTATATTTTTGATAACTCATGGCATAGTTTACATATAAATTGGCAACAGATGTTCTGGGAATTTTTTATATAATAAATTCGGACGCAAAAGCTGAGAAAGCAATATTTCTTTTTTCAGTTTTGGGAGTCAGTGCATTACTTTTTTTTAGGTTTGCTTCAATGGAAGTAAATATTGGAAAATATATTTTCTGCTTTTGTGAGCATAAAAATTTAGCTATAATTCGTGGTCCCACCTTAACATATGAAGATACGTATAGCTATAGTACTCATAAGAGAAGCCGAATTCTGCAGGAAGTGTTACGTACATTTTCTGCAAAAATCATTCTGCATGCAAATAAGTAAAAATGGGATCTAAAGAAATAAAAAGCTTTTGAACGTGTGTTGAACGTCATGAAATAAACGTTAATTAAACATTAAGTTTTTTAATTTGTATTTTTCTGCATAAATTATGTAGAAGGTATTCTGTAGAATATAACTCTGGGTTCATATTGAAGCGGAAGTTATGAAAAATGAAGTTGGCCAGGGAAAGTTATGTAAAATTAAATCTCAAACTGTTATATAGATCCATTTGATATAATATATAATATACAGTATAATAGAATTTTCAAAATTTAGTCATAATTATGCATTTTCTTTATTGTAAAAACTCCGTAGTTTTAATGTTAATTTTCTCTTAATATTTTAATTCATTTAATTTAAAAAAAAATTGTGTTATATTCAGCTTACCACTATTTGCTATCAATAATGTTGACTTTATAAAATAAAAGCTGCATGGTTGCTCTTAAAAATGTATTAAATTGTCAAGGAATATTATAATTTTTGTGAAAGAAAGTTAGGGAATTAAACTGTTTTAGGTCAGGGAAAGTCAGGGGAAGTCTTGGAATCTCATATTTAGAATTCAGCCTGAACATTGAAATGAAATACAAGGATTTTCCTGCAGAAAGCTAGCTTGTTTTTGCATGTAGAACTTCAGGGTGTATGGCCGTCTGGATAACCTGGAAATGTCAGGGAAATGTCATGGAAAGTTATTTGTCTGGAAAATCGAAATTTTTTGGCGGTTTTGCAGTTTTTCTTTATGTTTCTGGCAAGTACTAGTCTGTATTTTTTTGTGATTTTAAGTTGCATGTGATCTCTGCTTTTATTCTGCCCAAGCAATTTCATTTTTAAGATATGGTTTCAGATAGAATAATTTCTTATGATTTTAATAGTTGCCAAATACTATATCAGTTTAAATTACATCAATAAAAATGAGTTTAAAATCACCTTCATATAGGGTCTTCAAATGTCAAGGAAATTTGTTACTTTATTTGCATGGCCAGACCCCCTGGAAATTATTCTGTTACATTGTAAGTTGCATGATTTATGCAGAACTTTGCAAAGTTTCTGAAGCAACAAAACCACTGATATTTTTCTCTATAGTGCCATGCCATTAGTTTGTTAAAAGAGATAACATCATATGATAATAATTTTAGGTCACTTTATGCTTTTCTCAGTATAATATTTTCGCACAGTGCTAATTTTATGATGTGCAGTTTACAGTATTTCGTCTACTATAAATAAAACATTTAAAAAAAAATATCGACCAGTGCGTGGCTGGAGCTGTCTAAATGTAGACTGGGAAACATTGATCAAAATGTGTGTATATATATATATATATATGTGCAATACGTTATAAACTTGCTTATGAAAAATTAAATAAAAAACATCCCCTGAACCATGCACGTAAAATGGAAACAAATCTTCCAACCAAATGGGATTTTCTAGCAATTAATTTCTCACAAATATATATTTATGCACTTCTTGTTTTTTTAGTTAACCCTATAATTTGCATTTTGATAGTAAATTTAGCTAACATGATATAAATACCCCATTTATCTAGACAGAATAAATCTGAAACATACATGTTATAGGTCTATATTTTAATGAAGAAGTTTGAAATGTTTTGCTGAATTGCATATTGAAATTGTATAAAGCCTAATTATCAGCGCCATATTTCAGTCTTTAGAAGTCTACCCGTGTGTACATTTGTTATTTTTAAATCCTTTGGGGAAGTGTTAAGATGGTTTTGTGCAGTCATTAATTAATGATAACCAGACTGCATATATATGAACAGTAAAATTGTTGGCAAATGTGAATTTGATAACGATGTAAGAGCATATGCAGTCTAATGCACAATGTTCCTGCAAACATATTTGAACAGATGTTTCATCAGGTTGCCAGTTCTTGTGATTCTTGTATCTGCATATAAGTACTAATATATAGTCGGAATCAATTTAACTTACTCGTGACGTCATACTGTGTTTTCATCTCTTGACCAATAGGTTCAAAATTCATTGTTTATAAAGTGAAAGTCCCACTTTGCAACAAATGATTTAAGTTGTGCACACTTACTAGATATGAATGGCTGTAAGAAAAATAATTGTAGCAGAGTTTCTATAT
The DNA here is from genome assembly GCA_034700285.1 of Proteroiulus fuscus. Taxonomy (NCBI): domain Eukaryota; kingdom Metazoa; phylum Arthropoda; class Diplopoda; order Julida; family Blaniulidae; genus Proteroiulus; species Proteroiulus fuscus. The sequence goes on along the minus strand of JAQIXP010004588.1, from coordinate 555 downwards.
TGAAGAAATCAGGACGTTTGCCAAATACATGTTAGGGACCATTTTTCCATATATTTCAGCAGACACTGAAAGTTGGTGGCGCCCTCTAGAACGTGCATGTGTACGTGCTCCATTAGAGCTGATGCCTTTTATCCAGTAAAATAGCGCCTACTTGGGCTTTGCATTTTCAACCAAATCCATGTATTCAGGACATTTTATTTAATGATTGATATAGGTTCAAAGCAAATTGCAATTTCCATGCTTTTTCTAAGTTTTCGTGCTCTTCTTCCTGCAACCACTTTCTTTCAAAGGGGGACTTTCCCTTTAACTGATGCTTTAAAAAGTGCTTTTTTTCCAGTCTATTGGTTAAAACAACTGACTGATTTGAATTGAGTTAAACCATATATACACTGAAACTGTTAAATTGTTATACGTACATAAGTTGCCAGTTTGGAAATTCCACATTTAACTGGAAGTTCTGCTGAAAACTAACAGTAATATTTAAGGGGGCTGTCCACACTTTTAAAAAATGCATGCTCCTATGGGAATCTCCATGTTAATTACCGGTACATATTA